>DWEJ01001049.1:0-14064 GCA_018245835.1 Mysoria sejanus stolli
GTCCAGGGTGCGCCGGGCAGTATGTGTGTAATTAATTGGACACAGTCGCCGCTCGTGGAGGCTCCTTTCATGCACCCCATATGAGGGTTTAAATAAGTTAATACAAAGATCTGAAAAATATATTCGTCTTGCAGGAGAATATGTAGAAAAAGAAAAATAATTTTGACATTTTATTTTCCCTGCTTGTCCCTCATTCTCCGAACTTAAAAACGCCCCTTCGTAACTTTGTAATGTATGTTTGTAATTTGAATTACATCTAAGCATCGTTGTTCTTATCAATTTCGTCACCCTAAAGAGAGTAAAGTTTCATTTAAGGGGAGGAGATGTTATGAACAATTTTATTACGAAACAATTTGTTCTCATAATTCTTAAATTAATATAAAAGTAGTAGTTGCCACGCAGAGGCCAGTTGCGCTGTATCCGCCCGCGTGAGCGAAAGCATTCATTTGAATAACGAAAGAAGTGTTTTTTTAAGACGATCAGGAGCTGTCGCATAGCCAAACCTACAAAATATCACTGACTAGCAAAAGCGAATTTAAGATTTCATTCGTTAGAATCTATTATTGTTTTTTAATTCCACAACATTTTGTAACGAAATCATATTAACCCAATAACCGCCAAAATAAAACTAAAAAAATTATTAATACGAAACGTTTATTTTATTACTGCGTAGACATAAAATAAACAATAAATTTACAAAAAAATTTAAAATTACAATTTGAATCCGTTCTGAAGGGGTGTACTCAATTGAGTACAGTGGCGTATTATGTGTGAAAAATTTCAAAACCACTTTTTTCTACACACAATGTTTTTAGACATTTTTCACATTGCCAACGTACTCTTGAATGGCATACAACACATCGTAATGGTTTTTCAATCTTCTGGAGATAATGTCCTACACCATCTAGAGACAATCCTGGTACCAAAGAATAAAAACGTCGAACCTTATGTTGAGTTTTCTGCCGTAAATGAAACCTTACAATGGAGCTTCGAAACATAAGCTGATCCATGCTATCATTGTGACTCATTACATGCAGACTCCAGGCATTAGCAATAGCCATGTCAAGCAAATAGGTAAACAAAACCCACCACCACTTCTTTTCGTGAATCGCAACCCTGTAAAATGATACTGATTGATCAAACTCATCCCATATTTCTATTGTATGTATGAAATAGTTTTGGTATGTTGACATCAACTTTTTCACGTCGCACAGGGCAACATTGCTAAACAGTTCCTAAAGGTTCAACGGTGTCTTAATTTGTCGCCATTGTACATACAATTATCTTTCCAACGCACATCTTGTACATCAGAGTTTTCAGCAGTAGCAGAAGACTACTTTGGTTCACATTTTCGCCATACCATAGGCCTCCCTTCACATTTCGCCATAGGCCTCCTCGCATTATCTTTGCCTTTTTAGACAATGGTTCATCATCGCTGCCATCACTATCCTCACTTTGAGCAATGTCTTCAGCAGGTCTAAATACTTCAATATTGCCAGGCACTTCATATGATAAGACCGTGGAATCCATATCTACTTCGGCACTTTCCTCATCTGTGACAACGCTGGGTGCTGGCGGGATAACAGCAAAGTCGTATTCGCAATCACTATCACTATTTCTAAAACAGCGTTAACTGCTTCCTCTAACTCGCTGTAATGATCAGAAACGTTAAATCGCTTCGAACTCATTATCACACAAATCTGAAACAAAAGACGAATAATCGTTATATGGATTTGGCCGCTGTACACAATTAGGTACAGTATGATTCCATAGCCAATTACAATGTAAATATATGAAACAAAATAGTTATTTAGTATGTCATTTGAAAGTAAGTCTTTGCACTATAAAAACAATATATAAAATATAACATTTTCTTTACGCCAAACTTTAAAAATAATTTTATTGAGTACTTACCTCTATGCACATTTAAAGTACGATGTTAAAATCCTCACAGATAGAGATTTCAAAAGTGTATCGGCATAAACTGTAATTATTTCGAAGCACTGTTCCAATTGACTAGGTACTACAACGAGCAGTAACAGCAGCAATAAGTAAAAAAAATTACAACTACCTTCAAATGTTCATAGGTGGTATAAAGTACACGTATAGCGGCGATGGACAATATGAGTATTTATATTATGTACGTATATTTCCTTGAGCACTATCAGTACATTTATACGCAACATAAATGCGGGGCTTATATAAGGGCTTACGATATCTGGACTCGTTTCATTTAGCATATCTGGGCTTCATTCTACAAATATCGAGAATGAATTCAAAATAGAATTGACAAGTAACAATATGCAGGATATTACCGCGTTCTGCATGTACGACAAGAGTAATCAGCCGATTATCAAGTATTGTATTTTTTATCATTTAATTGTATTGACTGAACCAACAGATTATTTATGAATGCGATTCCTAATACAGATGTAATGAATATTCGCATTCGCATTCGCGAATATTGGCATACTTTTGCATATTCGCATTCGCATTCGCAAAATCTTTGCGAATGTTTAGCCCATATAAATTTTAGAAGAAAAAAATTAAAAAATGAAACTCCATTTATTTCTTGATTTTTAATACAACACAAAGGACCAATCTAGTAATCACATTATTAATTTTCAGTTTACCATTTGGTATTATTTATTCATTTACTTAACTTTGAGCAAGGAAGCTTAACAATTAAATTTTAATTAGAACATAAACACAAAAATATATAATGCAATGAAAACAAACAAAAACAAATTCTTCTATGACATTTTCTATCAAAAACTGAATATTAGCATTCGCTTTCGCGAATGTTCAAAAAGTGACATTGGTTACATCTCTAATACCTAACAAAACAATAAATATCATTATTATTGCACAAATGTATGCAGACCGTCGTAATACCAAGTAGAAGAGGTCAATAATCTCGTTAATAAAGCACATTGACATTAACATAATCCGTGAGTATAAATGTTGATCGCAAATCATTGTCAAGATTATAAGCCGCTGCAGTCTCCTGCGTGTATTGCGCTATTTCCGGTTTACCGGCAATTTATAAAACGGACTGCAGGCCATTATGTCGCGCTGGAGGGTTCGAAGTCGCGCGCCGCCGCCGGAGGACTACTTGAACGTTCTCCAAGTTCGCGCGATGCCGGAGTTAGCGAACAGTTCGAAGACTTGCGCGAGCACTTATTTGTTCGTGAAGTGCATGCTTCTTGCGAAGTTTCATCACAACTAAATATAATGGTACAACATACCTACACATTAAGTGAAAGATAATCATATTAAGAACTGGCAGGTGCTTGCGTTTACCCTTCAACAACGTCTACAATATATCTTACGATTTTATCAACCGAAAACTTAAATCTAAAATTTTGTGTGTGCAACCTCCGAAGCAACTAATTTCCGTACAATTATTTAATTCGAAGCTTCATGGGCGGTTCACAGGAAATCAACCGATAGACAAAATGTGCATTAATCACGTTGGTGAATATAAGTTTTGATGTATGTGGATAAGAAAATATAGTGTTTACTTCGAAAAACATGAGAATTCTAAAGATCGCAAGCAAGGTAGATTACAGCAATACGGAATGTGAGTTACAATATACTGCGTTGCGACAAAAGCGCGCTCGTAGCAGCGCGTAGAAGTCGAAAAAATATTTAAATAAATTTGCTCTTCCTCGATATACCACAGCAAGCTATACGTTCTATAAATTTAATTAAACATCATATCTAAGGGTACTAAATAAAATTTTGTAATGTCCAGTGAAACCATAAAAATATAGCTATAAATACGAAACAGCTATTTTTTTACATGGTACTGCGAAACTCACACGTTACGACTTGACTCACACGTTACGACACGTTACGAATTGAGAACCTCCTCCTTTTTGAAGTCGGTTAAAAATACTACAAAAACGTTTGCGATAGCATGTTTCTATCTCTTATGGTTAACTCACAATAACTACTTTTATGTTCAAAATTTCAATTAAAATATTACGTTATTTTCTTATCTAAATATCTGCGTCTTATCCGCGTCTTATCTGCGTCTTATTAATAAATAGATAACTATTTATTAATACGTGAAGCGTTGACCTTTGGCTCCCTTTTTACGAACGGTGCGTGAACGGAAGAGTATGAAAGTTGACCCACAGTAAAGTTCAGATGGGGGATCGTTGCAGAAAGATAGTATTTTATGAAATGAAGCATTATAAATACCTTATTTTATCGAAAAACCACCTCACGCACACTGACTAAAGCAATGCTTACAAAACACTGTACGTACACGTCGGTAGAGCTGGTGATAATAATATATCGATATTATTATTTAGAAATATCGATATTTATTACTAATATTTTACTGGATGATATATAATATAAGATTGTGATTTTTTTATTAATTTTTTTTTTCTAATTTTTTATCTCATCACTTCAAAAAGTACTCTTTTTTATAGTGCTCATTCCTTGGTTTGTTGTATGTAGCTTAGTATTGTTTCTTACGATAACCTTAACATTTAAATTTGGTTGCAAGCGCTATTGCCGATCGGGGGTCCTGGGTTAAAACTCCTGGTCGGGAAATATTGGAGTTTTCTAAATTATATTTTCTGGTTGTGGCTCGGAGTCTGCCAATTTGAACGATGTATAGCAATAGGTTCACCACCTATTCTATAGTTGGACGTAAACGCAACTAGTGGAATGTGGCAGTGTTCTGCATTCGATTTTCTACCTCTTTGGGTGATTACAGGGGTGATGTTACGTTTTAATACACTGTTCTAAAATTATAGTGTACTAGGAAGCAATAAATTCAGACCCTTGAAACTACTTCCTTTGATGTCTAAACCCTTCTCATTTTACAACAATACTCGTACAAAGCATCTTCCTTACGTTGGAATTATAAATGAATGATCGGAATAAATTGAATAAGAAAGCAAATATAGGCAAATGTTGATGGACGCAGGTGTTGAGGGAGGCCAAGGTTCACCTATCTTGTTCAAATAGGCCAGATACTAGTTGGGAGGGGAGTTAGAATGTAAAGATATTCGTAGTTCGGTGTTATTTTCCTGCTTTATGAGAGCCTGCTTTATGTAAACAGATGTTTACATTTATAAAATTTTTTGTTATAAATTTATGTAAATAAAAATGTAAAAAAAAAATAATAATTTGGATGTACATTATATTAGTGTACATAAAAAATTCCAAAACCCTTGAATGCCTGTTGACTAATCCGGAACCCTTTGTGTTACTTTATGACTACCCAGCTATGCATGTTCCGAACAATTAAAATAATAAAAAACCAGGGAGTTAATATACATGATTGTTGCGATATTATCATTAGCAGTGTAATCATAACCAATCTGTGATGACATAGAAATTTGACTGTCCATGCTGTCTGTCCACTGCATTACGGACCTGCCGTAATGATGCAATAATCATATTATATAAAAACATTCATTTGTTAAGTAAAGCAGATTAAAATAGCCCAGAAGTGGGAGTTAAATTGCGAAGTTTTATGTTATTGAGCGGGTAATAGCTGATAAATAGATAGCGTGTTAGTTGTTTTCATTTTTTTATTAAAATAAACGTTTCAATTCAATTAATTATCACTTGTCATTTCCTCGTAGCCAGGGATCCTTTAGAAAGGCCAGCGGTCTCCAGTCCTCAATCCGTGAAGGCCGCTTCTGCGAAAATATGAAATTGTGACATTAGAGAATTTGTTTGTCCAATCGGAGTTTCGTTAAAGTGCAATAGTCTTAAAACCATCGCGAAATTTTGAAACAACTTTATGGCATAACTAGTCAAATGTAAACCCAAAGACACAGATTCATTCTACGTCTTAAACATCGCAATTATAAATGTAAGACAAATTTACTGCTGAAAAATGGAATGATTAATAGACTGAAAGCCCATCTAATGGTAAATTAAACTAAATTATAGTCTACTTACCCTCGCTTATTCAACACCGAATTGCCCATGATCAAATTAGCTCCAGAGCATTGCACGTTTCTCGCTTCATTCAGGTTATTGCAACGTCTGCCCACGAATCGGTTAGCGGTCCAGACACTGGAAGCATACAGCTCGTACGCCCTGCTGTGTGAGCAAGTGCTAATCCAGCAACCTGGCTGAGGGTTCCTGCCGCCGTTCGGATAGAAATCAGCATTGGCGATAGGATCAAAGATACCCAAAAGACCACCGTCGGTGTGGATCGTCTCCACGTAGACACCATCGTTGCCGTTCAGAGCGTTCGAGTTGCCGCCCCATTGAGGGCCAGCCGGGTCCAAACCTGCGTGAATGATATCCATGTATAGCCAAAGAAGTTCCTTAATATCATTACTTGGATAAAATTTAAAATTTAGATTTTTGTGGAACAAAATCATGGAAATAACGTATGATTTTACTAAATGGTCGAATGCTTCAAGTATTGGAACAAAATAATTGGTCTAATTACTTGGTCTAGTGAGTATTGTTCCCGGCTGCTCATTCAAGGGTTTCTAGTTCTTTCTGCTATCAGCTACCGATCAAATAGTTTGGTCTGTGTGTGGTAAAAAAATTCCCTAGACAGAATATTTAAATCACATCACATCAAATTCTATAAATTTAATTTCGTCAGTGGTTACTTAGAGTTCAATTTTGTTATGTACTTATACTAGTACTGTTGTATTTATACAAATGAAATTATTTTTACGTAACACGTATTTTTAAAGTCGCGTAGCAGTACAGTTTTATGAATAGGAGCTAAGAAGTTACCTGTAATACGGGATGCACGGCGGCCGGCGGTGCGACCAGCGTTGCCAACGACGTGAGCGCCCAAGCTGAAGCCGACTAAGTGGACATTATTCCAGTTCCCGCCACCGTTGTTGATGAGCCACGTGAGGAAGTTGCCGAGGAACTGTCCGATGTTAGGGACGCCTCGCACTGCGGTAGTGTAGGCACCATTGGCCACACCGCGCCAGTCCACAACAATGACGTTCGCGTCAATAACACCGAGGTAGGCGTCACGGATCATAGGGTTGACGTTGGAGTTTCCGTTGCTATTCCAACCGTGAACGATGACCATCAACGGACGAGCACCGTTGTAATTAGAGTTCCGGATAGAGTTCACGTTTCCATTGACGATCACTTGCGCGTTGTTAGGGTTGCGTCTGCGAAGGAATGATTAATTATTACCGTATCAAAAATCATCTTATTTATTGTGTTGAAGATATGTGAACAATTTACTGTAAGAACGATATTGACGACTGCCGATCGGGAAATCCTGGCTTTCATTTCCGGATCGGGCATCACTGAATTTTTCCAATATATTATTTAGTTATATGTATCTCGGGGTCTCGAAAAATGCCTGGTTTATGGCAACAGACTCACCATCTATTCAATAGTGGGTCCGTAACGTACGTCCGTAACGGTGATGACACGTAGAAGTGATCTCTTGGGAATTACAAGCGTGATATTAAGTTACGATGTTATATAAATATTTGGATGACACCAAAAAGTCAGTTTTATTGATATAAGCTATTTTAATATAATATTATAAATATCATATATATTTCATCCCTCAGTCTGTCCTTGTCATCCATTGTTATCAAAATAATACCTGGTAAACAGCCAGTATTGGTTATTGGCGCCGTTCCTGGAGTCGAGGACACTTTCATCTACGGGCTCCTCTAGGTCCACTAGATGGGGCACACCGTCGCCGTCCGGCATCCAAATATAGCGGCTCTCACCCTCCACATAGTGGTTGTTGTCCCCTGGCACCAGAGGTATAGCACTGCCAGCGCAGACTGAAAATTCACAGGAAGTTTTATAAGAAAATGTCTCTTTAAAAATATGCAAATTAATATTTTAATGCCAATAAAAATCAAATTTTACTGATTCCTTATTGCACGTTATTCGGGATGGATAAGGTGCTATATGCATACTAGAAAAGAACTCAGGTTAATACGAGTTTCCTCGGTGCACTATGTCGTATTCCGTTTATTAGGAACTTAAGTTCCTCGTTCTACTGATGAGATGTTGTGAATTATAGTATATATAGAAAGTAATTGAATTTGTTTTAAGGTGATGTATTTAATAAAAATTCACATTCACCTCTTCACTGAGTTCCACTACGACTTCTGCCGTTTTACATTATATTCTTCCATTATGTCTGCTGTATGCTTAATCCATCGCGACTTCATAGTCGCACACCACGCACTCAAATCAATCAATATTCTCATATGTCACAAATACAAAGAAGATACGGAATATTAGTCCAGGTGGACATTACTTGGAACCTTTCGAAATACCAAAACAATCTGTGTAATCCATGAGGAAAAGCAATAAATTCCGCTTAGGATTAAATTGTGATCAACAGAAGCTAAGTGGGTAAAAGGCAGATGACCAGATGTGAAGGTGATAAAATAAAAACAACGATTTACTAACGGGAGACTGCGGCGAGTAGAACGACCAGTAGCTTCATGGCTTCGACTTGAAGTAATCACTACTGGTGGATCAAGACTATTTATTGCGCCCTTTATCACATCAGATATCATACGTAAGATTTTCAACAATTGGTACATTAATTATCTTTGATTTTTTCTCGCTATTAATTGATAGTGAATGGACTTTATACATTATTATTAAAAATTTAATTATGTTAGAGTAAGTTTTACTTATTGGATTATAATAAATCACAAAATGTAATATTAGGGGGTAGCTAATACAGATATTTTTACTTGTTCAGAACTCTGAGTAATCCCTAATTTATGAAACGACTCTATTTTAGTGTTTGAACAAAAAAACGTGCATTTAAATTGTAGAAAACGATGTGTAATCCAGATCGCGTTTACAAATCATTTGAGAACATTACAAAAGTACTGAGTCACGTAAAATCACGCCTGTAATCAAATGTATACATTTGATAAAAGAAAAGTCAAATGAAAAGGAAAATATGAACATAAAAAAGATTAAATAAAAAAAGGAATGGTATAACTATTAGATAATAAAATAGATATTAAATATTCCTATATAATTTATTCCTAGAGAAAAAGATAATAGAGCACAGTTACTTTAATGCACAGTTACTTTAATTGAAAATATAATTATACACCAATGAGTTCCATATACTCGTAGTTGAAGTCCCAGTAAAATATGGGGTTTTTATTAAATATCATCATGATCATCATCAGCCTATCTTAGTCCACTGCTGGACATAGGCCTCCCCCATAGAGCGCCACCGCGCCCTGTCCTCGGCTTGCCGCATCCAGTCTCTGCCTGCAGCCTGTCGCAGATCGTCTTCCCACCTGGCCGGAGGGCGTCCTACACTACGCTTGCCAAACCGCGGTCTCCACTCCAGAAAAAACGTCTAAACGTCTCTATGCTTATAAACCTGCCGTGCTACTTGTTAATATTGTTGACAGGTACATAACCATGCCAGGTCTCTTACGGGATAAGCAGAGCATCGACTACTAATTAAAATTATATGAAGTCTCCCTAACCGACGTGCATGTGTGAAGAGTGAATCGCGGGAGGTCTATAAAGATTGAAACATTTGGTACTCTGTATTCCCTGCTTACCCCGAAAGACACCTGGCGTGAAGATATGTATGACTACCAAACTTCGCTATGTTCACAGATCTGACTTCTTCCTTCCACATTGATCAATCTCTCCTTGTACAATAGACATCATAACTCAGAAGGAACGCTAAAAACGTCACAAACAATACATTATGTACTGAGAACTGCAGTTGGAATTGGAATGGAATACTGTTTGCTATAAAAAATGTCCATTAAACACGTTGTCTACGCATTCCGCTCGTCGATCATGTTAACTTATGGAAATTGAAATGGAATTCATTAAAACGGAGTTGGAATTCCGTATTCCAGTAATGTCGGCGTTTTGAGCCCTCCGTTTAACAATCATGGTTCCGTAGAGCTTCGAAGATTCGTGGCTAATGTTAATTAATTAAAGCTTAGATTTAATACGGATAGGTATTCAAGAATTACTGTAAGCATTAGAATTTCCAATACTCTCACAAATCTTGACACCAATAGCAAAGCGATAAAAAGCCTTCTGGGTTCTTGGTCAAAGATTCTTAGCTTATATTTATCCTAGGTAACTGTGAAAACGCTTACTACTGAATCGTGAATTTTTACACTGTTAACGCGTGCTGCAAAGCAGGTTACTCTGTTACGAAACTAACACAATTATCGCGGCTTATGTAACCGGTACATCCTTACATTGGGCACGTAATGTACTACATGCGTACGTAGCTTCGACGTGGTCGCACACCGCAAATTATATGTGCAGTTTAGCAACGCCGGGCGCGGTCTCCGTTTAGGTTCGTGACCGGTAATGCCAAACTTCAACCAGTGTTTCCATGCTCTGAATCACATGTGATGCAGCTAGTTAAATCTTAGGGGGGCTTTAGAAGGCCTGTTAGGCCTTCTAAAGCCCCTACAGACGGATACCCCTACAGACGGATTGGCCAGTAATTTATGCCTGAGGCAATCCACGTCAGTGCAGAATGGCATGGTTCAGGTTTCCCGCAATAATAGGGAGATACACGCCCAGAACTGGATATCATATTCAGATACTGACGTAATACAAAGAATTTGAATCCCATGTTACCTAAAAACAACGATTAGCGCTAAAACAAGGAAAAATAATTGTTATTGTTAAATAATAGAGATAAATTGCAAAATATTTTGTAACAAAATATTTTACACATATTGGATGAGGACATGATGTAGCAATATTTTATTTTTGTATTTTATAACGTAAAACGCGTGTTTCCTTGTTTACTGTGCTCTGCGATCCCCAAGGCGTGGTGATTATGGGCATAACCCTCGGGGGAAGCCTGTGTTTAGCAGTGGGCTGCAATAAGCTGATGACGATGAAGATTTATTTCAACGTGTCTTCTTGAAATAAATCTAACAATTTATACATATAGATTTAACCATTTAAAATTGACATGTTCAAGGGGTCTCAGACATCGAATACTCGCTACTGTAGACATCGAATACCCGTTACTGTAGACGTAGCAAATATAATAACGCCTGTTATCCGCGAAGAGACAGGCAGAGTCTATACACCCTGATTTCTGTAAATTAAAAAAAAAAATTATAATATTAAAATAACATTAATTAAGTCATATCTTCAGTGTTATTATTATTTAGCTTATGTGTTTATATATTATGTCACTTTCTTTGCCAACTTTGGACAGACACGAGAGCAACAAGCGATACGCGCTGACGGCACCCCGGCTCGCACCCCGGCTCGCAACTTAACTAGTGTTTCACTTTTCAATGAATTAAACATTCTTGTCCCAATAACCATGTTGGATAAGTGCGCTTGGTGTTACAGTTACATTGTAGTGTAATATAAAGGTTCGTTCACAGTGCAGATGATCTTGTCGTCGGTAATATTGCAGAAAATGAATGATGATGATATTAATTATGTTATTGTTGATAATACGATAGATTCTCGACTATTGATAGATTGTCGACAGCCTAGATATAATGATTGTAAGCGTGACTGCTGATTGTGAAGTCCTGAGTTCAAATCCCGGGTAAGGTGCCCTTGAGTATTCTAATTTAAATTTTCTTATAGAAATCTGGCAATAGGCGTACTTAATATTACTCTACTATCTACACAATTCCAAAGCCCTAATACTTCTTATGTTCATTTATATCCGTCAAATTTTCAAAACGGTCATTTAACGTCCGGTAGACCGCAAACATTTGATTACCTAAAACCAGTTTTTTGGTTAATGAGATAGGTAATAAGCATTAGATAAGTGTAAACGCCCCTTAATGACGTACCCGCGAAATATCACGCAATAAATTTCAACGGCGTGGCTTCTGCCGTGAACAGAATATATGATACGCTTCATATACACGATTTTAAACCTTATTCGTTACAAAGCAAATACGTATTTCGTGTGATAATATTTTTCAATTATTAAATAGATTTTTCTTTTGTAAATTAAATATAAATTAACAAAATACTTGTTTGGAATGAATATGAAAAACATTACTAAAATTCGTAACATAATTGCAGAAACACGAAGCAATATCTTATTGTTAGACAGAAAGACGCCTGAATAGACGTACTTAGTAGAAGTATCCGCAGACAAGTTGAGTCTAGTCCAATAAGGTAGTCATAGATCAATATGAATAGTGTTAATAGTCATACTTCTCCGTGTCGAGGCGGAGTAAAAAATTAAGAATACATTTCCCGACTCGACCTGTAAGCGGCGACTAACCCGGCGCTGGCAGGTCGCGGTATGGCGCAGTCTGTCTAGAACGTAACTTCACGCCTGTTATCACTGAAGAGGTAGGCAGAGGAATGCAGAACACTCCCACGTTTCACCGGTTATGTTTACGTCCCACTATGGAATAGGTGGTGAGGCTAATGCCATGCATCTTGCACATATCCACTACTAGACAATCTAAATTAGAAAATTTTGTAGTGTTCGACCCGGGAATAATATCTAGGTCATAGTCATTGTAATATTTTAAATAAATAGTAAAATTTATAATAATAGTCATAGTAATATTTTATTTCATTACACTGATTTGCAAGTTTTGATAATTAACTACTTATTTCAACAACCTATATATTATAATAACCCATATATTATTATTATAATACATATTTTAATGAATAATTAAGCTGTCATTTAAACGATTATATTAAGCAAACATTTTAATTTCAAAGACGTTCATAATATTAAAGTAATGATTTTTTTGCCCCTGGAAGGTTGTTTAATCCGGCAAAGGATGTACTATCTAAACTTCGAGCAGAGTTTTATCGCTATAACAATAAATAACATCTCTGATTGAAGCAATAATTATTTCGTCGAGCTACTGCAAAGCGAATGCGGAAATATAGAGAAAATATGAACAAACTTAAAATAATTTAGGAGTTTGCGATATATTTAACATTAGGTGATTTTCACTAAGTTTTCACAACGCCTTAATCACTCTTTTGGTTGTTCCACATGGCGCCTACGATCGTCGTGGTCGCGCGCGATTTCAACGCTTGGGACTTAGTGGAACGGTAAAACCCCTAGTTGGGGGTGTGATTCTCGTGAACGCTTAGTGGAATCTAGCTTCACCAATTTGGTTGAGCTAGTTCTACTAGACCAGACCAGACTGGTCAGATTTTTGCAAATGGGGGAGACAAAAGTGTCCCAAAACGGAGTAATGAATTTAGATGCAGCATGTCAGATCTATAAAGACATATAGCTCGCTCGGTTCTCTCTGTCTACTCCACGACGGATCGGGCGTGACGATATATTATAATAACATAGTGTCTAGAAATAACCTTACATATCGCTTTTTGCCTCGGTTTAAAGTTTTTACAGAGAGATTAATTACTGTGCATAAATTACGCAAGTGTAATAATTAACGTAATATGTATGTGTATATACTGTTCAAAGACTTTATATAATATAAATTCATAATTGAAATTAAATATATATCGATTTTCTGTCCCTTTGGATATGTTGGTTGCAAGCGCATCTGCCGAACGGGAGGTTCTGGGTTCGAATCCCGGGTCTAGCACTGCCAGATTTTTATTATTTATACCAATTCCATAGTGAAACGTAAACGTAACTAGTGGAACGTGGGAATGTTCCACTACATTCCTTTGCAGACGCCTTTAGAGATTACAGGTGTGATGTTTCGTATATACCTATGCACGTTCCATAATTATAATCGATTTATTTGGTTATCTTTATCTGTTACTCCTCCAGGGCTAGAAACCCTGCCGTATTTAAACCGTCATAATTTTGAACTATCTTATTTAGGGGTTAGATGTAAGATTTATTTTTAAGCAGGTATTCTTCACTATTGGAAAGAAATAAAAAAAGTAGCTTAACAGTCTCGATTTTACGAAAAAGTCAACAATGTAAAAAAATATGTTTTCTTTGTTTCGTTATTGTTTTATAAATTTTATTATGTTCTTTTATGAAAATTAAAGTGAACACAATTTAGCATTGGTCGATTGTCTACATTATTACCTATCAAATGAGATATCTTTCGTGTTTCTAGAGCATCTACATGTATAGCAATAGCTAAATTAGTACAAGGACTC
>DWEJ01001050.1:0-14062 GCA_018245835.1 Mysoria sejanus stolli
TTACGTTTACGTCCCACTATGGAATAGGTGGTGAGCCTATTGCCATGCATCGGGCACATATCCTGACTCCGAACCACGAATAGAATTTTTATTTAGATTTTCTAGAAAATTTTCTAGAAAATTTCTAAATCAGAAAAGTTCTTTTGCAGTGTTCGACCCAGGAATCGAACCCGGGACCTCCCGATCGGCAGTCGCACTTGCAGCCAACACGACCGACGAGGCAGTCAAGGATTACATCTACCTACATTGAATGTAGAAAAGATGAAAGAAGTTATCTAGATCATAGCAAGTGGAAACCCTTAACATTTACACATCCCCATGAGAATTCAAACATTAAATCACTATTTTAGTTTTTTTATAGATCACCATACAAATAAGTATCGCACGACGAGGTTATCTCTTACGGAACTTTTTCATATTCATTGTTATAATTCACTTTATGTTGGATTAAGCATTGGAGTGATGCTAAAGATATAAGTTTATATAAATATGATTTACACTACAATATGATTTATATACTCATAATTAATAATGTTTAACCGAATCTAAAATTGATTATCGTCCAGAGCCTAAATAATGTGTCACCCCTTAGAAACATGAGCGTACGAAGAAATAATACAGTGGGTACCGTATTATTTTTTCATAAATGATTATTGGACACATGTTCACATAAACGTGACGTGAGACGACGGTGAAAATCGCCACATTTGTATTGTACCTACTGTAATAATACCAGTGTATAATTTAACATTAATGTTGAATAAAATTCTCATATATACAATAGGCTTCTACCTCCTAATACAAGGGACAAAACAAAACATAACTTGTGATACGTGAGAGTACAGTGTACAGTGTACGTGTACAGTGAGAACTTTATGATTACTCACCCTTTCGGAAAAACAGGCGGGATTTTACGTATTTTTTTAAGAATTCGAATCTAAGGTTTTAGTGGTTAAAAATTTGTATTAAAAAAATTGTTTTTAAAAAGACAACACTTATTACTATGACCATAAGGTCATAAAGTCATATAAGGATAGCCTTATCCCTTCTCAATCTAAGAACAGATTGGTATGGAACAGTAAAACGTTCAACGGCTCGGTAATGACGATGACTACGTTGAAAATTAATTTTATGACCACTTGAAGATATGGGACATCGACATATTTGACAAGATATGGGACAGTTTTCACAGAAACACAGCTGGACATAGGAGCACCACTACATAACGCTATATTAATTCATTTAAGTATTCAATTTGATTTGTAAAATACAACCGTAATGCATTACTCATCGGAATGGAGACTCGCAAATTTCTCACGATTTATCCTAAACATTATACACATAGGTTCTTATGTTAAGGACTTTACTATAAGTTAATCTAATTTATGCTGCCACGTTGGACTGGTCCCAAACGCGATTGCTGATTGTGATATCCTGGGTTCATATTTCGAGTGCGGTACTATTGGGTTATTGGGTTTTTTGGAATTTATAGTAGCATCTCGGAGTCTGGATTTCTGTCTAATATACTATTCCAACAATATAATACTTAATGCTATGCATGAATTATTAAGTTGTATACTTATCATCACCATCATCAGCCTATCTCAGTCCACTGCTGGACATAGGCCTCCCCCAAAGAGCGCCATCGCGCACCGTCCAGTGGGCTTATGGTATCTGTGAATTACAATGTCTTCGCTTTTTTCCTTAATATCCCATATCGGAAATTTGTTTTCTGTTTAAAATACGGTCACCCATTCATTCCGCCTATCAGTAGATAGGCGAAAAGAACTTAATAATTCATAGTTCATAGATGTGACATTTTTGTTTTGAATTTTTCACAATTTCACTGTTTACATGATAAGTATTTCAAAAAGCACCCGCAGATATTACTATATGTCACATCTATGAACTACGTCGTACAAGTTATTACACAGACAATACCTAATTCATGACATTAATATCTCGATTGGCGAAATCACATTAATTGGCGATAGGCTCACCACCTATTCCATAGTGGGACGTAAAAACGTATGCGTGAAACGTGGGAGTGCTTTGCATTCCTCTGCCTACCTCTTCGGGGATTACAGGCGTGAAGATATAGAATATCAATTGACGACGCATTTTTAGCCAATTCTTAATTCAGGGCTTATTCTCAGCGTTTCGATGACAAATACTTTTTATAATAAGTCCCTAAATGGTTTTAGCCCAGAATTTTGCACTGCCTCAATTCAGGTGTTAATTTATTATTTATGAAAATTGTTCACTTACAATTTTATATGTGTGTGTACCTGTTTCATGGCAGTTTCGATTGTTTCGTTTTACAAGTACTTAACCAAACTATTATTGTAGGTTTTCGTTTTACAGCGAATTGGTAAATTTTTATTTTCCGCTTCGTGTCTAAAACAACCATTATTTACCTTCCTGCATTTTGAGCAAATGAAGGATAATATTATCATCAATATTACAATAATTAATTCAATCTGGACCCGCATAGTTAAATATATTATTTGAGGGCTAAATATTCTTATAACAGATGTTTTATGGACAAATAATTTGTCCTTGATATAAATTATTTTGAGTAATTCAACAAATATCATTGTCATAATTATTATTATCTCATCATCAGCCTGTTCTCGCCCACAGCTGGACATAGACATCTCAAACAGCACGCCACTGGGCTCGATATACTCTTCATATACCAACAATTTCCAAAGTAAGCCGTTTTAATCTTAATTCTATTCTAAACATTACATTCAGAATGCGGTAAAAAATCTGTCAATCACGTTCTGCGCTAAAGATCTTAAAATAAAATCAAGGACTAACCATACGATAAAAAATAACAGAATTGATTAATAAACCTTACCAGTCTATGCATATACTTCATGTAATAAATTCATTTTGTAAATGGATGCCTCCACGTTGATATTGAGACATGCCATAAACTATCACATGTACGCATTATCGCAGCACAGCCTAATTTAGCCCTAATTATATGTTACGTCATAACAAAAGCGCGCGAAGGTTCCTTTCCGTCCGTTGTAAATTTTCCGTTCCACTACAACCTGTAAGATATCCGATAAACAGATAGCAATAACAATAACAACATTTAGGTAAGTACCTATACCTACTGATAGAAAAATTTTAACAGAAATATAGGCAGTCTTTGATATCATGTATTTATTCTGAAATTGATATTTGTCGGTTCACTTCTAGTTTATTTCGATTTTTAATTCAGCATCTTTTATAGTAGCTGAGACATCTGAACTCACAGATAACGTTTATTCCGATTCTGCCATTTATCTTGTCCTGAAGCGGACGGAAGAAAATACATATTCAAAAATGTAATATGTATGCTTTGTTTGTAATTTGTATATAAAAAGAAATTCGGGTGGAACGATCAAAATATTACCATTTATTACAATATGGCCGCTATCAACAAATCATCAAATACATTTCTTTCACCCCCTCAATCAAGGTATCAAATGAAAGAACTCAACTAGGTGAATGCCGCACACGATAAAACAATTCTAAATCTAAGATAGCGACCAAAACAAAATATCGGTTCATAGAATTTAGACAGTATATTCCACAAAAAAGAAATATAGATCCTTCCTATCCTATCCTATCCTATTATTATTATATTATTATTTGTCCTAGACTTTCCACGAGGTCTGTATTTACGCGGGAAAAACTTTGTGACACATTGATTTCCACGCGGGCAAAGCCGCGTGCACATCTAGTATCTAATAAAACAAAGGATTTCATCTATTTAGAATTGTGATTCGACCATCCTCGCCACACGCGGCTGCCCATTGCTGGCCAGGATATTTTTCTGTGCATAGTGTGTCCTGTATAAGATATAAAAATATATATTTGTTCTTACGTAACGAGATTATAATCTTCAATAATGTTTTTAATAAAAACGTCATTATAGTTATATAACTAGTATTACTTGCATAATTCATTTTAATCACCATATTTGAAGGCATAAGTTTTGTGATGTTTCATTGCAAAACAAGCGTATATTATCATTTTATTAAAGATATAGACATAAAGAATTTTTGATGGACAAAAACTAATCATTCATTAGCAAAAATAAAAATATTTTAACGGTTCATTGCTGTTTTACTGTAATGACGTGATAGATATTAACAAACATTTAAATGGCTGAGACTCAATTTGGAGTTCATAAGTGTGTCATATACATATATCGAAATTGTTTCCCACATCACATGGGCAAAATGTTACGTCACAGCTCAGAGAACCGTTGCAACAACGAGCACGTTGTTGCTGTAACATGGGATTAAACGTGATGCCGTCCGCCTGTGGAATTATAAAAAATAATGTATTACTTTTGTTTCAAAGATAACACTTTACAAAATATCACATGTAATAGATGAAAATGTAATATGTACATACTTATTATATAATGGAAGTAATTAATATCTATATCTATTTTAATTTTAACTAAACAAACACTGCGTGTGCCGATTGGCCGCGTCACAGTTCCCGCCTCTACAACCACGTGTTCATTTATCCGCTATGCCGTGTTGATACACGAGTTAGGACAAACAAAACGCTAAATGAGAATATTATAATTTTACGGAGTACATTAAGTACATTACTTATTTATCGTAACAAATACAAAATACTCTATAGTGTGAAACGTAATTTTCCACGGTTACGTAGTACGTACGTTTTATACTACACCTACTTATTGTTCACAGTAAGGGGAACCGTCGTTCTGTGTTCGGTACGTCATGGATCCCCACCGCTGCAACTTTTTCAATGTATCGAGGTTCCAACCTCACAGAAGGTGCATTCAAACCGGTTTACAGCACACGATCCTTTTCTCGAACGGAAAAGCGAACAGGCGAACAGAGCACGTAACACATAGGTTTTCATCACTTCCTACGGCGTAGGAAATGCATTTAAATACTTGGCTGACGACCGTGCACATGCGTCAGAACGTGCAACAATCAACGTGAGGTACCCGACCTGCCTCAACCTCGTGCTCGCAATTCTTCTACCACATTCGATCGACAATGATTATATAAATTCTATTATAACAATGAATTTTCTTTCTACGCATGTCTATACATGTGTTTCCGCCTTGAATGTCATCTTATCCGTGCAATAAATCCTTTCCTTGTGTACCTACTAGTGGAAAAAATTAAGGCTCCAAAAAGATGTTTTTGGTGAGTTTTGATAGATTGCATTTTAATGAAAAATGGTCGTAGCAAAAATAACAAAAGCCATTTGAAGAGCCAGGATTCTGGTTTTTACGGATTTTTTAAGGGTCATAGCTTCAACGCAATCCAAAAAAGTAGCGTCAAAGAAATAATAAAAAAAGTTTTAGACTTTTCTTTCTGGTAACACGAGCTTGATTAGCCAGTTTCTTTAGCTTTAATTTTCTTTTTTTAGATTTTTTGTGCGTCAATTTCCCCAGAATAATTTAATTTTGAATGAAAAAGTCCTGTTTGTCTTAAACGGCCAATATCCCAAAACTATAGTAAATCGTAGGGTAGTTTTGGTAACTGCCCAAATTTTCCTCCAAAAAACTGTCACAATCTAGCAATACTTTTTTATCCTTGCCTTTTATTCTACATATATTATCCTTGAAAATTAAAAAAAAAACAGGAAAAAATAAACAATTTATTTTTTTTGTTCATTATCGACTGAGCTGAGAATATCGACGATATAAATAATGTTTTTTACAGTTTGAAGCAATTAAAATAACCCCACGAAATTTCAATTTGATCTAGCAAATGGTTTTTTTTTTGTTTCAAGCAATCAAACTTTTTAAACACATAAAGGTTAAGTTTCTGGAACTAAAACATTTTAGAATCTTGATTAAAGTTGTAAAATTTATTTTCGAGTTTTTTGTCATTCTTTCTGTAAAAAAATATTAAGTTTATGAAAAAAAATATTTTCGAATTTTTAACAGAAATATTTAAAAAAATATTTTCTTTAGAAGATGTGATGGAGATGGAATGATGTTTGACCTATTTAATAAGAATATGCGGCTTTTGTATCTCCCATTTTTGCTGATTCGCTTTTGTTTTATTAAAAAAATAATAATTTCCCAAATCAAATTTCGACAAATTTCAAATTTCGCTTGCATCAAGATCAAAAATTCCTTCGAAGTAGAAAACGCGTTGCTATTCTTCGGGTAATTTGGTTGTCTGTTTGCGAAGCTAAATGTATAATAAAATAGAAATAAATATAGGTATGTACAATTTAGTATAGATGAAGTGCCAATGATTTAATTATTTGGCTAATGTAAGTCGTAAAGCTGATATTCTCATTAAACATTATTAATGCTGGATGCATAAAATAAATGTACAGGGAATTCAAACCCAGGTAATTACAACATAAAGCCAACCTGCAACAAACGTTGTAACATTAAGAAGATCACTAAGACTACGACTAAGACAACCTTTTAACACTAAGAAGATTTATCTTTTATGTCAGAAAAGATGTGTACATGAACCTAACTTGGAGACCTAAAACTTAAAATAAACAAGTTACTCACGTATAAGAAATGTATTTGTGACAAATTGAACAACATCGTTAAACACTAAATTTACGAGTATTGATTATATACCTATTTTTGGTGAACGTAAGTTACGAACGTGGACCAATTTGACTCATTAAAAAAAATTAAAGCTAGCTATTTGCAAAAAAAACAACTAAATTGAAATAATGACTTATTATTAAAAACTTAATGGAAAACATTATTTAACTTGCAAGACAGGTACTCATCGCACTAATGACTCATGAGTCGGTCGCGTTGTGCAGACTTGAATACATCACCGACAACGTGCACAGCTTATCTACTAGAATGTGATAAAAATAAAAAAAAAAAAAGTAAATATATTTTATTTTTTATCATAGATAGGAATCTGGCGATTTTTTGATTTTTCTAATTTAAGTTTCGTCAATTAAAGTTTGAAAATGTGAATTAAAGTGTGAAAAAAATATATTGATTAGATTCAAACAATTGCTTCTGAAATTGTTTCGAAGTATACATAAGTTGTTTAAAGTTTCATCTTTTACATTTGATCGTTTTTTGCTACACTTGTAGGCAGCAGCTGAAAATGTGCGTTCAAATTCGACGCGCGTAGGTAAACCAGACTTAACAAAGTTGCTTCTATATACTTCCCTTCTATTTCACATTCAAAAAGAGTCATTTCTCATTTTATTATAAGATTAAGTGATATCGTCGGCTGTTGAGTACTTGTTGAAGATACATAGTTCGATTTGGGATGCCCTTATTTTCGGTAAATTCGTACAAATAATAAAATCGCACGTGTTGCGAGAATTTTAAAAAGCAAATAAAGAATAGGTACTTTTTCTTTTGGAATATAGAAGTAGCAGACGAGCATGCAGTCCACCTGATGGTAAGTGGCTACTGTCGCCCATGGACATTTGTAATTAACCCCAGATAAAATTAAATTCCTATCTCAGGTCGACCACAGATGCGCCTTCTACCCCTGAGGACTAAGCTGGAATGTCTCGAAAAAGTATGTCTCCCTTACCACACCCTTCAAACCAGAAACAGTAGCGCTGAACACTGCTGTTATAAGGCAGAAATAGGTGTGGCGGTGGTGCTGCCGGAGTCGAACCACAGAGGGTTCTACCACCTTCAAATTAATACTTATAATAGGTAATTATTATTTCCATAAAGCAGTGAAAGTACATCTCTAAATTTATAGATATAGTTACATAATATAAGTTTCTCTAATCTGAGCAAAGTTTTATGCAAAGTATAGAAACATTTTAACAAATTGGTTATAAAAAGTCGTGGACGAACAACAGTTGAAACATATTTCATGTGTGCATACAAAAAATTCAGATCACTACAAATTTCGAAAATGACACGTGCTGTATAGCGTATACTAACTGTGCTTATTAGGGGACGTTGAACGGTAGGGTTACCATATTGTAATAGGGAGATTTTCCCTCTATTTACGAAAAATAGAGTGGTGTTCCGTTAAATTAGAAGTATAATTAACATGCGTAATATAAGATTTTAAATTTAGAAAATTTTAAATACGTGTTGCTTTTTTAAAGTAATGCAACAAAAGTTTGCCCTTTACACGAAAATAAATTGGGCAAAATACTGTTACGCGCAAAAATTATTTTTTGAATTATCACAGTAAATCGACATTTTAGTTAACCTGACAATTACGACGGTATGTTTTGTTTAATTCATTAACATTTGAAGAATATTTAATTTCTTGCGATTTAAATACATAGGTACTTGTTTTTTTTCGTCTCATTAGCCTCTTAATGTTTGGATAATAACTAATATAGTAGATACTAATCGCAAAGACTGATAAGTTTGGTTTGCTTTGAAATTACTCATGCTTTTTTTGTAGACGATTCAAATAAGGGATTCGCAATGATAATCGGGGCAGCTTTTTTGTTAAGAAATGGTAATGTAAATTTTTGCACGTCGATACTACTTTCCATCTCACTCTGACTATAAGCGGCGCGACACGAGGCGTTCGAACCTTCGATTTCCTTCCATACCGACATTGCAAACTGTCTGTGCTTATTCTACGTTCAGAACTTGGTTGCTTCGCACGCATCCCTCGTTCTTTAACATTGTAGTATTATTTCCATACGTTACCGAATTTCTTCGGTTTATTACTGAGTGTTGTGTTCATAGCAATCTGTGTTCCTCTGACAAGATGTGTGAGAAGAGAGCCAAGAAAATAAAAAAAGGTTGGTGCTATTTTTATTAACTGTGTCATTCATTACCTACCAGTACTCGGTATTCGGACGATTCTTTATAGCATGGCGGAGGTACTGACCTACCGTAAACAATACAAAGCTTATAAAACATGTATTGTACATTGTATATATTAAGTAAATAGTCAGTTTAGTATATAACTGTTTAACTAAAAACATAATAAATTGAGGTTTGTTTACCACCAACTGAATTTGTTTAAGTAAAATATGTAGAACAAACAAACTACAATTATTGCTCGTCATTTTAACGGTTGCATACCTCAGTTAACTAACTATACTTGGTAACATAGAAGTATTAAGGGAAAAAAAATGAAAACATAAGTAGCGTTTATTATACAGTACATACGATATTTTAAAAAGTTTGTGCTATCTGCCGAAAAGATGATACGCACCCAAAACAGTGATCTTTGCTTATTTTGGGCTAATGTAATTTCTTTCTCACTTAGTCTTTTCAAAAACACTAAATAAATTTCAATAAATGATTTATGACAAGATGCAGCTTGGGCGTTAAGAACGAATAACTCTTTGCTAGCGTGCTGGGACGTTCCAAACGTTTTTATCAAGTATGCATTTTGAAAAACATGTGTATTTGTCTCATCTAAAATAATTTCTATTTATAATCTAGCATAATTCTAAGTCTTATTTTGTCTGTATACAAAACAATCGTAATTCCCATACAGATTTTCTTATTCTACTGTTTAGCTTTTTATGTACCATTTAATACATACCTACTTGCTCGTATGGAATCAGTTAGCAGAGCAAATTCTTCATGAATTTAAAAACACCAATGGCTGTTTCCCAATATTTCGTAATTTACAACGAAAACATAGTTCTTTATGCTGCTGTATCAGTAACAGAAATTTTATTATAATTCTTCTTTTTAGGTATCCTTCCTTTGTTACACAAAAAGCAACGCTTTATAACAAAAATTGAAAAATGGGAAACTATGACTGATTCCTCAAAAAGAAATTAACATTTCAATTAAAAGACGTTTATTTGGAATATACATTTATCATAGTTATTTAACATACATAGGCTATCTATTTAACCGATTCGTTGCTGATGGCACGACGGGCGTGCCATCATCACTAAATAGGTTAAACAAAAAAACACATTCATTACGACTTATATTGTTTGAACTGATTGTATCAATAGCACGCACTGTACCATAAAGCGTCCCACGCTGTAATATAACAAACAAACGGGAGGGCATTCACCTGATACATTCAGCTCACCTATACCACCTACCTATATACATCGATTAGATCGTACACGAACATGCTCTTATTAAGATGCATTAATTATGAATTTGCTATATAGATATGTTTATATTTAACATTTAAATACCCGTTTTTATTATTTTCTATTATATATTTTATTTAAAATGATTTATTGCTATGCCTAACCAGTAGATAAATCGACGATAGATTTAACAAAAAACTCATAATCTATTAAAATTTTTCTCGGACCTCTATACAAAGATATCCGCCAATTTTCTATAAATACAGTAGTTTATGAAAATAGATTTACATATGGGTTATAATCGTTAACGTAACTTGAGGTTACGCTGATACTTTGAATAAATCGATTATTTCTGTTATTGATAAATATGTTAAATTCTTTACCAGAAATGGAAAGGTTTTCCTATGAATCCTAATATGAAAATTTGTACACTTTGTTATATCGTATTTCCATGGTGCTTTCTTCATGTTATAAAATTTTGCTATAATTACCAGATAACAGCAACATTATACCAGATAACAATAGCATATAACATGACTCCCTATTTTCATTAGTATTTATAATAAAGGTCTAAGTAATTAAGATTTCGGATTATCGGATAACAAATAGCATATAAAGTATCTAGGTATATATATTTTTAATTAAAACAACAATATCTTCGCAACGGAAAAGATTGATTTTCGTAGGATTTATTATTCTGATAGGATTATATAGCCGTATTTTTTAAAGTAACATAATATTATATAAAATGGTTGCAAGCTGTAGTTATGTAGAGTAAAGCTTTTGTTGGGACAAAGCGAGTTTCGTTATTATTCAATGCAATACTCAAGCGGGAAGACTCACGTGGCAGCATCATGTGTCGCGATTTTGTTGGCGTAAACTTTTTGAGCATACCTACGCTGTTGCAACGTGATTGTAATGTGGAAATCCTTATCTTTTTTAACAATGACATTGGATTAATTTATTGGTCTATTTTCACAACTTTTTGGTTTGTGTGAATAAACCAAAAATAAAAAATAAAAAATATTCTGTTAGCCCAATTATAGTGCAGTTAATTTTTTTCACATATTTTACAGATCTTTTATTTTATTGCAGGTTCACATGTGACTCGCCTGCGCGAGGCGAGACGGCTGCAACGTTTGCAGTGGTTAGCTTCGCCACCGTCTACCAGTGACGAAACCAATTCATTGCCGCCTTGTCAACGGGCGGTGGGCACGCCCATTGACAAGGCTGCTCAGAATCGTGTCATATTGGAATTGGCATGGAAGACGATCGGCCTCATGCATAAGAACAGAATAATTCAACAAAAGATAATTGCATTGCAAAAAGAAACATCTGAATTCGTGGCATCTGTCATGAACAACCCTGAAAACAGGCAGCGATATCTTGAACAAATCCGCCTTTATAACATTGCGCAGGCGCAAGCAAAGGCACAAGCGCAAGCAAAGGCACAAGCGCAAACTGCTGCAGAAGACAAAAACATGCCATTGAAAGGTGAGCCAAAGGTGTAAACAAAAACACCTTGACACCGTTACATTTTCCTACATCAAGTTGAATGAATGGATACAGTATGAATGATTGAATCGTATTGTCTGCACGGTATTTGTAAATCGTTTATTTAATGATCTTTATTTTATTCATGTCTTGTTCCTAGTTTTAAGGGTATGTATTTTTTATTCGTCAACATTAAAACCGAACAGAGTTCAATGTCAATCAAAGACTTTTGCATCACCAAATGAATTGAAAGTAAATAGAGAAGATGGGAGGAAAAACATTATATAAATATATGGAAGCCTACATAAACAATTCAATTCCACGTGTATGCTTACGTCATTGATTAGCATGAGACTATGGTAGTGTTAAAATTTTGCGCTTGTTTTTAAAGTACTTATTGTGAAGGTAAGCAATGGAACTTCGGCGTATTTGTCAAATAAATATGTTTTATCCTTTACCTTCCTGCAATAATATTTAAATCCAGTGTCTTATTTGAAAATGTTGTGGTTAATATAAGAATACTTCTTGTGCTAATCTTATTATGAGGTTGTATTATGAGAGGCTGTTTAATGTTTAAAACTATGATATTGTAATTACTTCTTAAAATTTTACAACAAACAAGAAAAACTGATGACCCCAAAAAATGTTGAAGTAGATGTTTTATTAGTATATCCAAATGATTAATGGTATATTTAAATGAGTGTTATCTGTACGCACGAAAAAAATGACTAAAAAGATTACATTCAATAAGAATACTTAAATTTATACACATGTCTTAAGAAACTTACTGTTCCAATCTTGTAGTGTCACACAAGTTGTGCTATCTCTTAAGTCTATGGTTATCTAATAAATATAAATAGACATTCAGTATGATATATGCTTGTCATCTTCTGGTGTATTCTTCATCAGAAATTGTGTATTTTCGTTTTGAATTCCATATTGCTTGATTACATTAAGAGCATCACGCAAGTATTTTTTTTCTACATGAATCATTTTTATTTTTATCGTTTTTGACATTTTGCTTGTGAAGCAAGCTATGGGTATTTCATTTTAAAATTTTAATTGTTTAAAAATCATAATTATAGATAGTGTATAAATAACTTCATCTTATAACATTTAAATAAAATTCTTCAATCCGAACTCGCAAAGCAAACTTGGATTTCATATGTGACAAAATATTTTCTTGTTTTAAAAATTTAACAGAAAAAAATATTAACATTTTAAAATTTAAAATTACTAGTTATTTTAGTTGTAATATGACACAAAAGGTCTCATACTATTTATCCAAAATAATAGAATCCTTAAATATTTTTATTAGTAAAAAGGTAAAAGATTTCTATTTTAATGTAAAAATCTATGATAAAATCTAAACGAACAAAACACACTGATTTTGAATTAATTTAGATTGCATTTAATAGAACTTAGTTATGTATTTATTGTTGCACAGATCTACCAAACACTGTGTTCATTTTAATGTACCTAGTAATATGTGTATAATTATATATGTTTTTGTATAAAGCATTCACAAAATTAGTTTTAATTGAGGCATTTTATTTCACATATATTAACAGAATTTATGTATTACATTCAATTGAAGTTTATATAACATTCAATTGCATTTCAATGGTTCTTACTAAAAATATTGAATCACTATTGTATTAACATCTAAGGATGTTAGATCATCCTATTTGTTTAAATGTATTCATATACATCACCCTTAACAAGTACTACACCATTTACCAGTAGCCAGCGTGGCTCGTTGGTTGGTGGGACGAGCCCACTGTACATAAAGGGTAGAAGACCATTCGAAAAAATCCTATGTTATATATGACATCTAATTTTAATTCGACAAAATAAAAAACAAGGAGAAATGTTTCGGAAACAAAGAATATTCCTTAGAAAAGTATCATAAAAAAGTTATAAATTATGGCACAATTTCTCTTTAATTCTTATGTTCATTTGTAATGTATAAGATAAATGTTGCTAGTTATGCTTTATTCTACCACTAGGGCTTATGTTATGTTTAAGTTCTGAAAATAAACTAGTCTTTCAAGGAGATGTGTAATTTCATTTATTGACTTGGCTTCATATTTTTTAATTACTACCTACATAATCAGCTTGTCTCAGTATACTTCTGGACATAAACCTACCCTGAGGGATTTTTCTTCACCTGAACTATGTGGATTGGAAATCACAACATGCTTCTTTACAAATGTGGACCAGTTTTAACTTTTGGCAGCCAGGGCATTAAGCTATGCTTGAATATATTGATACCGTAATCAGCCAGTAAATATATATTGTTTATTGCTAAGCATTCAGATTAATTAATCATTTTGTACCAAAATAATAAACCCAATTATATTTCAAGTTAACAGCTTAATAATAGCCAAAACTACTACTATCTCTAAGTCTCGATACATTTATGTAGTATGAAGTCTATGTACAATAGGACTTCACTGGTGTGGTGTTCCATTGGTAAGACCAACTATTTTCTCTACACTGGGTGTAACGTAACTTCACGCCTGTAATCCCCAAAGAGGTAGACAGAGGAATGCAGAACACTCCC
>DWEJ01001051.1:0-14054 GCA_018245835.1 Mysoria sejanus stolli
AGTCCGCACACTCGATCAGCCTGCAGACTGACACGATCACTCGTGCAGCCCGCAGACCAGCACGATCATACGTGCGGCTCGCAGCCCGGCACGACACTCGTGCGGCTTGTACACACCGGCATCAATCAGTCGTGCATAGTTAAGTTGCGTAGTTCCACAAAATCAAACAACAGCAATGCTAATCATCATCATCATCATCATCATCATTATCATCATCATCATCAGCCTATCTCAGTCCACTGCTGGACATAGGCCTCCCCCAAAGAGCATTTCGATTTCAAGTAATTATAATTCTTATTTTCTCTTGTTTTATCTTTACTGGACTATTTTGTCCCTGATTAATGTTTTACCTCCTATTTAAGTAAACTGGGTGGCCTTCATGTCTCTGACTATTCCGTGTCAAAAGAGATTGAAGATAAAGCCAAATAATTCACTCCGAGGCTGAACTTAATAGATTCAGTAAGCCCGGCTACCTACTGTTATCTTTAGGATAATTAAATTTGCTTACACGGCGCCGTCTGTCCTTCCTTAACATTTAATTCGTTTAACTGTTTCTATCTCGCCCTAACGTGGTTGAATGTAAGTCAAAGAAAATCTTTAACAAAGCGATGCTAACTAAAATGTCCTGTAGCACACAAATAATTACCCAATACGTAACCTTAGAATCGAATTTAAACAAACCTTCTTTGAGAAATAAATCTTTTTAAGTAAGAAATCAGAAAAATATTCAAAAATAACACTAAATTATTCAGTGTTATGCCTAACAACAAGTAAAATAGAATTGACAAGGACTAATAAAAAATATGTCGATTAATAATATGTATAAACTTGAATAACATTACAACCTATCATGTAAACCAAAGCACAGTAAATAAATATTAATTATAAAGACATTACATGTCATAAAAATGTTCTTTACAATATGAATACGCGTTTATGAAATAAAACAGCTGTAGTTATGTACATATGTAATGGTTTATCATTATTTGAATATCATCACTGGTTCTTAAGGAAGTGAGTAAAGGAAAAAAATAAATAGTTCTTGGATAATTTCTAGATAAATCTTTTGCCAAACATTAAGAACATATACATGAAATACGCGTAGTAGGTACTGTTTAAAGAAATTGATATAAATTCTCTCCGAAATGTGATACACTTATCGTTCGGAAATAAAACAGGCACTACTCTGATATTACTAGCCAAACGTAAATAACATTAAGCAATTTTCACGTACGCCAAGCTTTGTGCAGAATACATTTTCTCGATAACAAAACAAACATCCTTGGTACATGATGTATTCCCAAGTCACGCGTGCAAATACCCAACAGTCAGAAATGTTTCATGTGGCAAAGTAAAAGCTCTAAGCTCCGAAGGTCAAAGGAGTTCGTTTACGTGAATATTGAAGCCAAATAGCTCATATATTTTATTTACATATGATTTTTTTTATGTTCTCACATTGAGTGTGTTGTTGTTTATTACAATAATTTTACTTGTAGATCTATCTTTCACGGAAGAAGTAATTGCGCTAATATTTTGAAAAAAATGTTAAGTATGGTTGTAGTGATATTTTTATTCCAACCTTCTATTCCTTTGATTCGTCCCCTCGAACTAATGTACAAACTTGAAAATTCTTAAAATAAATAAAGTTGTTGCATGTATTGTGGCTCAGTTTGTAGTCACACAGGGGAAAAGTTCTGTGTTAGTTTCGAATCGTAAGTTTTCATTTCAATTATAATGGCTGTATGAATATTACAATCTTGTTCTGCGATTATCTATTTCACCGATGATTTCCGATAATTTCAAAACGTCGTGTATCCAATAGTGTTTTATCCCGCGATTTGTATAATTACGCACAAAACGCACGTTAGAACATGTCTAGTTCCCCAGAGAGGTCAATCAATCCTTACTTGCAGCTGCCTGAATGCTGAGCATCAGTTGCCTTTGGTATGGACCGCTGTATTTGCGAGGATATTCTCACAGCTCCCTCCCACGTCAGGACGCCAACTATTCGCTTATGTCCCTGACGTATTTACTGTCAACATTGTTTATCGTGAAGTTTTGTTAACAACGTTTCAAAGCTCACGCGAAAAATGCCCGCAGGCACACCTAGGTTATATATATGTAACAGAAACTTTTACAAATACAAGTTTAATGACATTCCAATTCACAGTCAAACTACAAGAACTAAGAAGAAACTACAAAGAAATGATGAAGATAATTTCGTAATCACTATCAAACTAATAAAAGCTTACCTCCTGTGTTGGGCTGTATCTAAATATTTCGTTCATATCTCTGTACCACTTGACAGAGTGGAGCTTTTGATCGTCCATCGTGAAGTGGCAGCTGAGCTCAGCCGCCATCCGCGGATCCGCATAGAGCGGCACTTTGAGATTCGTGATCTGGTAAGCTGATGTTATTGCTGTAACAAAAAAAATGTAATATTAAAAATATTAAAACCACAGCACAATGTTATGAGTACCGTTTCCCATGAATTGACATATGTTAGTGGTCATAAGATGTGTTTTTGTAGCTACAAAGTTCAATGGTAAAAATAATGTTGGTATAATTTAATTTATTATTCCAAATATATTTTATCCGTATCGGGGAGGATAAAAAATATATCCCCTAACACCATACCAGTATATCAAGGTATCGTAAGAAGCGAATATACCAGGCGCTGGCTGATTGTGGCATGGCGCGGCCTGCCTAGACGCGGCTAAATAACCTGGCCGCCGACGGGCAGCAGTAAAAATAGCGCGAAAAGTCACACTCTGCGATTCCCAACCCACATGTCCAGCCCTCTTCCGGGGAATGCCTATGCACACCAGTGGGCTCAGCCAGCTATGATGATGATCTTACGTTGCAGTAATTTAATAATACAACATAACTTTTAAACGGCATTGGAGGAAAAAGTTGCAGATGCAATAATACGCGTATCGTGCTATTTATTACAATGTAGTCAACTATCATACAAAATACAAACACAGTGTACCTTGGAAATTGTATCAGAAACTGTACATGATAGTGTTATCATACTATGCTAGTAATATAAGTTCGCTTCGATATAGGAGAATAGATTCGCACTGAGCGTGCACAATTCCCTAAGCACGGGGCTTGCAAGCAAGATCGTCTTGTGACATGATAGAAAAACTTTACAACAACCTTATCTCTGTTGAGTCACGATAGTAATACTATAGATACTAATATATTTATGTACTATCTACCTTTTTCTATCTATTCTCATGCTAAAAGACTTTACTTGTCCAATTTGGAAGACCATCTCGTTAAAGGAAAAGTGTGTGTTAAATTTTTAGCTTATAGACTGTGTATCAGCAACTGAATTTCCAATCCATTTGACAGTTTTGCCCTACTATTATTGTAACGTTACGCCAGTACTCTTAGGCGTGGGAAGAGAGTTGAAGAGAGGCAGATGGTCATAACAGAACATAGTTAAACCTATAATAGAAGAAAATATAATTGTCAAACCTACTGTTACAAATCAAATAGTTACAAATTAACGAAGACAAGGGTTTAAGCAAATTAAGTATTTACTTGCCAAGACCAAGCTCTCTAAGCCTTTGCAAACATTTGCTTCATTCATTTATTATGTTTGCTTTGTGCATAATTATCTACCTCATACCTCACAGTATATGCGTAAATTGTTCTTCATTGCTTGTGTTTCAGGACGTGTTGTAGGAACTTTGAATTGCTTTTATAAAGTTGTTACGTGATTAATGTGGAAAGTAGACTCGTTTATATTATAATGTTTTATTAATTTTGTTGCCTCGTTGGTCGAGTAATTGTGAGCGCGACCGCTGATCAAGATGTCATGGGTTCATATCCCGGCTTGGGTACTATTAGACTTTCCAGTTAAAATTTCTACTAGTGTCCCGGATTCTGTATTTGTGCCGGGTGCATCGGTTAACACTATCTTGTCTACATTCTACTTTGTCAAGTGGATTGCAAATTATACATACATAAGAGCATTGCAAATTACGCAAAATAATATACAATATTCTGTGCTTATAATTTAGTTATCATATTTCCTCTTGGGTAACGTACTTAAAACAAGTAGTATGTATACAAATTGTTTTTTTCTTTGGCACTTAATATATACGAAAGTAGCCTCGTTCAATTTTAAGACGATTAAGTCGTTACAATTGCACCAAAAGTAAACACGTACAACAAACGTTACCAAATAGCTACTAAGTACCTAATTAGCCAAACGCGAGCCAATATTGAGTTAGGTGCAGCTAAGTAGCCATAATAATCTAATATATGGATACAAATTTGAACGATCATTAGCTTAATTCGCCGATGATTAAGATCAAAGGGTATCTACAGACATAAATTTGCTTTCAAATTAACTCCGCTGATAAACACGCACCCACAATATCGGGGGCTAAATATATCGATACTACATATTTACAGGAAAACATAACTCGATTTAAAATGTTTCACTAGCTTTTATTTAAAAAGGAAATGCTTCAAGAAACTTGTTTCTTGGGCCGTCCCCAAGAAACAAGTTTGATGAAACAAATGAGATTAATAATATAATAATAATATCTTGGGACATCTTGGGACATTATGCAGGATGTACCTACTCTCATAAAAACATTCAAATTACGTAGGAAATAACTCAGATATGTATAGAAAGGCACGATATTCTTTGTGTGTACCCATCCGGTTATTTTCGAGGTACAAAAGGTACCCACCATATATTGGTCTCGTTTTAAGATGTTGCATATCTTGTCTATGATAAACATACTTTTGTTATGATCATTAGGCCAATTCTAAGGTGTACTTTTGACCATCCAGACTATTAATTGCGTATCTTCATACATGGTTAGACAAATACTTCTAGGAGAATGTAGATATGAACCCGCCCCGACAGATAAGCAAGAATGACTGAATGATTAAAATAACTGTTTATTATTGGTATTTCCTAATACAAATAAGAGATTGTTTATGGAACTTTGTTAGGTCACACAAATTCTAATATCATCTATGATTACTATAAGGAAAATATTATAACTGATATTATTATAATAGCTTGTGAATTTAAACTTTATCTAAGTTGATCTAAATACAGAGACCGCCGTACGTAATAACATTTTATGAATATATACGTACATATTATGAATCCAAAAGGAATATGAAAGTTTAAAATGAATATGAAATTAACGCAACAGCTGTAGACTCCCCAACTTCAAAAATGAATAATATTTTTATACAGTGGAAAAAACGAAGTCCTGTAGTACCTAAAGTAGAATTTTTTGATGTATTTAGGTAAAAAATAATTAAAATTCATGTTGATAACTTCTATCTTAAAGTTAACTTAAAAATTCAGAAGACGCATTAGGCAGGTACATAATGAAACAACTAAGTTGTGAGGGATCTCCGAATTTCACTAAAAGCTTCACTTAGCTCTATAATGCAAAAGATTGTGTTACCTAAGCTATCTTCAAAACTTCAGCGACGTAGAACATTTTTATTGATTATGAATTAAAAGGTGAGTCATGCGACGAAGTGAAGTAATCAAATACGAAATGGGCGGGCTCCTACATGAGTGTGTCAGGCTGGTTATATGCCGTAATAATCATGACTGCTTTGGCAAATATTACTATGAAAAAGAATGACTAAAGCGTTTTTTTTACGATACTCCAAAGTATTCAAACCTCGAAGATGCCAAAGTTCCTTCGTTTGGAATGTTCTACTCCATACGTTGTTATAACATCCAAATGGACTCTGAATAACACTATCGAAGTTCCTTAGCATATTGAGTTGCGATCTGAGGTTGAGATAAATCGTTATTCATCACACATCGATCATATGCTCGTTCATTCAACTATGTAAGGGACATATCTAACAATGAAATAATATTGGACAAATTAATAATTATATTTGACGGCCACGTTGGTCGTATTCGTTGCAAGTGCGACTGCCGATTGGGAGGTCGTGTTTCTAATCCTGGCTCGTATCTACCACTACTGGCGTATTATCTACCACTACAGGATTTTTCTAATTTGGATTTAAACGTTTTTTTATTTAGTTGGGGGTTAAGAATCTGGCTCATCTATTCCATAAAGAGACGTAAACGTAACTTGTGAAACGTGGGAGTGTATTACATTCCTCAGATGAATCTGATTACCTCTTCGGGGATTACAGGCGTTACAAAATATTTTTTAACAATAATGATACAATATTTTTTATGACACTTTAAGCGACAATTTCGTGATTTAAATATTTACTCCAATCACTTTATAAATCTCTTTAAAATACATATTTGCCGTAATACCTTGAGATAATTTATTCCTCAAACGAAAATTCCAGTCCATTTACTCTACTTTAGCACTTTGGTTCGGAGGATGGAAAGAAATGCTTTTAATAAAAGTAATTTCGGAACAAATTTACCCGATTGCGCCCGGATAAAGGTTGAATAATAATTATGGAGACGGCTCCGCCAAGTAATTTGGTTGAATTACTTTCAACTAAGCATTTCCACTAATGTTATGATGGTTGCCTTAATATTTTTATTATTATCTCATAATATCGCACTTTTTGTTTATTTTCACATTAATCGCTTCTAAACTTGAAATGAGGCACAAAATTATGATAAAGAATTGCCAAGAAGCGTGGATTATTCATTAGAAAAATTGCTACATTGTAAAATGCAATAATACGATACATCAAATAAGTATTTGCTTAATTATTAGATTGAATATTAGTTACATTAAATATTTAACTGTGAAACTAACATTAATTGTTACATTAACACAATTTTAATTTATAAAAATATAAAATTTAACTTATAAGGATATTAATAACATGTTTCATTTAAAAATTGGTCTAGAATAAACATTCCGCTACAAATAAATATTATTATCTGGATGTAAATTAGTCAAATTCAACAATGCTACGATCTTTATGTGTTAGTCTGTCAAATATTTTTGCAGCTTGCTGAAATAAGTCCGTTTATTTATACATAATTTTTTTTTCTACCATGTAATTACTGTTGTTAGTTTCGTAACTTTGCAAAATATTTGTCAATGTCGGTTTTGACAAAGACAACCCACTTGAGAATATTCTCATATTCACTATTTACTTAAATAATTATGTTTAGATGCGTACAATTAAATATACATACTATAGGTACATGAATGATTAATTAAAAGTAGGGCTTACACGATCGAATCTTTATACCATAGAATGCTCACATGCACTATTTAAATATTAAATGCCTGTGTTTTACTGACAATTTTCCTCAAAATCTTATACCATACTTTAAATTTGAAGCCATATACCATATACCATATACCATAGACATAAGCCATACACATGAGCCATATACCATAGACATAATAAGGTGTCAGAACAAGATTCTTAGTACATCAAGTGCATAAAAAAATTATATATTGTATAAGCTGTTAATAAGAATAGTAATATATATATCCATTTTTCTGTTCTGCACAGGACATTTTTGTCTGTTTTAAAATAATTTGAACGAGCGAACGACACCAGCATAATTAAATGCACACAATGTACTCGTTAATTTTTCATAGAATTGCACAATGAATTTTTATTTAGTCACAAATTGATGTCAAAATAAAGAACAGGCGAATAATGATTATTTAGAAGAGATATGAGATATTATGTTAAAGTAGTTTTCCAACCCTAGGTTGTCACGCTAAATGAGTGATGATATCACGCAGCTAGAATTTATTCAGGTTATTGCTATTAGTGCAAATTAAAATAATTTGCTGGAAAATAGCGCGCAGTTGCGTGCTGTAACGGATCGTGTGGCTATTCACCGGCTAATCTCCCAGAGGACTACGCTGTGTGGTAACTTTACGGAATGTTTCGCGGCAGCTGTATAATTAAAATGCAAAAGTTAATTTGTCTAATAATTTTCCTCGTTAGTTCATCGACATTAGAAAAACCTACGTAGAATTATAAGCCCCGTTTTCGAATTTTTATATGAATAAAACGAATGTCTTAAGATCGAGTGTGTTTATAAAAAACACCTCAAATACTCGAGTGCAACTCACATTGGTGTATATTTATTTATACAAATTTAAAGATTGAAAATACCAGGGACTCGTGGAAAAGCACAATATTGTAGTATCAATATCAAAAACAAAACTCTAATAGATCAGTTTATGTATATGTGTGTATTGTAGTATCAATATCAAGAACAAAAATCTACAAGATCAGCTTATGTATATGGATGTAAATGATTTTGCTGATAAAATAAAGCGTTAAAAACGGATTATGAAGCAATCAAGCGTTAAAAACGGATTATAAAGCTTATAAACGACTGACAGCTGTAATATTAATGGCATTCTAAACAGTATCTGACTTAAACTGTAAATGACAAACCTTAGCTAGTCTGTTAGCTATCTTAGTAAGTTTCACAGCTATCCATAAAATTCCCTTGGGTTACATTCAGTACATACTAAATGCTTATTTAAATTATCATATAAATAAAGTAAAATAACGGCGCACGGTGTAGAATTTGCTGCGTCACGTAAGTAGTTTAACGAATTCCCGATGGAACCCATTCTTAGGATTTTATACGTCTTTAGAGGATACGACAAATAATAGGGTTATTCCTTTAAGAGATAAAAAAAAATCATTAATCTTTATCTGTCTACTTGATACTATTTTCCCAACATATTTTTGTCCTAAATTATTTCATGTAACATCACACCTGTAATCCTGGAAGAGTTAGACTGAGAGTGTATTACCACCAGGCACAATCAAACTCCAAGCCACTACTAAAACATCTAAGTTAGAAGAATGCAATAGTGCCCGACTCGGGATTTGAACCCAGCACTTCCAGATCGGCAGTCGCGCTTGCAACCAATACAACCAATGAGGCAGTCAAACTCATTTATGTAATCATAATAGCTTAATCCTTAAGATTAACATGATACAGATAATTACGAGTAATTTATCATCAAACTTCGTTTTATATGCGTACATGTGTGCATTTATACACGATGATAATCATATCTCCATAAAATCAAACCGACAACATATTTTCCTCATTAAATTAATGATATCAAACTTTAGTAACCGTTCCCAGTAATGTGTTCCACTTATTGTTATAATTTTGAACGTGGAACATAAATTTATAATTAACACCAAACAGCACCATAAATAACTTCTCATTGACCTAATTAAAAATATACGTTAGAATTTAATTACCATCCTGGATAATAGGTGTCCTTTTAAATAATTGTTGTGTTTTTATTTGTTGATGGTCAGCGAAAGATAAAATTTCTAGTAAAGTAATGAAGCCGATATACAATGTTACTAAGTAACAGAGAGAAATGGAAGTTTTGATGAATAAAAAAATAATTTCACCCTAAATTGGCACATCAGCAAATTAAAATGAAACGATCAAAATTCATTTCACTTTATTAACTTATCAGTCATTGCTCGCTGGCTTAGATGCTTTTCATTCAGAGGGCCTGGTATTTATCCATTGCCACGAACCTATTATTTTACAATTCTTCACGCTTTTTTGGTATCAAATACCATGCATGAATAAAATGAATGAATAAAAGCCATGAATAAAAGCATCGTGATTTTTACACCACACATTTCACATCAGTCACGCCAGTAGACTATGGCTTTAATTCATCTCCTTCGAATAGGTTATATGATATCCAATGATAATGATAACTCTCACAGTACCTGTCATAAAATCATAGTGATTATTTTTCACAGGAACTTAACGAGAAAGTCGCTTAATTTTTATTTTTACAAAAAAAAACTCATTTTTTAATCATTACGAATAAAATCGTTACATGTACATCGGTGGTGGATCCTTACCTTACCTTGTTTTTGACAGTAACGAATAAAAAATTATTATGAACCAAAATAATATTTCGAATCAGACCTTTATTTGATCAGGACAATTAGTAAATAACTTTATCGACACTGATTAAATATAACATGATACATATGGAATATTTGATTCAGAAACCGCATTCGTACAATATCACGTGCCGCGATGCCGGGTTTTTGAAATTTAAAAAAAAGACATTTAACATATTGTGGTCGCAGCCGCCGATCGTAACACATGTGACAAACCACCCGTATACGACGCGAAAACGACTATTGTTTTTGGTTCAAATGGGCTTGTTGTTGTCTTTTTTGTATACAATTTCCAGTTATTTCCGAGGGTTTCTGTTATTTTTTCGGGAAAACGATAAGAAAACGAACAACAAAGGGTTACAAACAAAAAAGGGTATTATCACGACACACACGAAACAATGGCGGAGGTAAATGGAATCTTCAGTTGACGGATTCATTATAGATTTGTTTACTGTCCACGTGTCATTCTATTCGGTCTGTGTTTTCTATATTTAAAGGTTTGTGTGAAACTTTTACTAGCAGGTAAAATGCTGAAGATTTTGAACTGAGATTCGTAAATAGTAGTTATATATTATACTTACATATTTATCTTTTTAGCGTCATCTTTACATTGTTTCTTGTTCCGTTTCCGATTCTGTGGAGTATTATAAAATCTCAGAAGATATCTACATAAAGATATCTGTGACCCAAATATCGCCTCGACATGCGATTGCGACAATGCGATTTGAATTCTGAATTCATAGACAATCAATAAGTTGAATACAAGTACACTTATAATGACATATGCGCACGCATGCACATATGTGTACACATGTGCGGTCGACAAACGAAATGTAACAACCACACATATGTGATACATAAAAAAACACGAGAATGTGTTAATAACCAGATAGCAGTACCTACATTGAAAAATACACCGAATTTTCAGATGAATACAGCGCATTTTCAAACAACATAAAAAAACGGAGACTTAAAAAAGTAAGCGACGGTTATTAGCAAACTTGGCAAAACGCCAAGCGTTGATGATTGCACCTCGTCAGTTCATTTTATACCCCCTAATAATTATGCATTATTAATTTACATGCTAACATTCCCGTTGCGAAGAGTAACGATTTTAACTATTATATATTTTATATATTTCCTAGTGAACTATTATCAAAAACGATAGTAAACGACAAAATATTTCTAGAAGGGAAAATAAACTGGTTCGTAGCCAAGAATGAGGTAAGTTTGTAAATCTCTTACGATAATTCACTTATTTATTATCGGAAATCTAAATATAAGGAGACTAGAAATACCTTGTATTCCCGTCAGTTATTATCAAACTTGGAATTATAAGACATTTCTGCAAGGTACCGTTACCGCCAACTTTGGCTCGCATCCAAAACTTAGTAAATGTCAGTCGACTTTTACGCGCCCTTGTTTCTTACACGCTTGCTTAACCAATAAAGAATAAAGATATACGATGTACAACAGTATTATAAAATATATTTCACAAAAGCACACTGTCTGATGTTTTGGGCCTGGTTAAAGGCTGTATAATTACTTCCATACATTACATAGTCCATTAACATGATGGTTTACACTAAGCTGAAATGGTATAATATGGTGACTGTTAGTTTTAAAACATTTTATTGTGACACTTTGGTAAACGAATTGTAAGAAAGAGAGAATTGAAAGTCTGTTGCCATTTTCTCTCATACAAACCTGGGGAAATCATAAAAAATGTAGAAGTTTTAAATTTAATAAAACTACGTTGACAACTAAATATTTTATGAACGTCTATATATACCTATATTTAATCATAATTACTACAAAATAAGATTTATAACAAAAACACACGTATACATACATAATACACACACATATACATTGTTAAACACACAGAATTAAACTTTCAATTAAAATTGATTTGAATATTAAAAATAAATACAAACATAATCTAAAAAAAAATAACACACAGCATTAAACTTTCAATTAAAATTAATTTAAATATTAAAAATAAATACAAATATAATCTAAAAAAAAAATTAGAGCAAAAAATGCAAAATACCGATAATAAACCGTTTAACAGACATAATGCAAAATAATGTTTTTCAACAGCTTAAAATAAAGATGGTTATATAAATAAAAGTGTAAAACATGTAACAAATATATGAAAAAACAACAATATAGTATTCCAGAAAGATATTACCAAATACAGTTTAAAAGGTAAAATCAAATATGCAAAAGGTGAAAACTTATGTGGACATATTCGCTACTCATCAAAGTGAAACATGTATGTAACACTCAATCCTTCAGTTTGCACAAAACAATACGCTACGTATGAAAATAAATTGCTTTGTAGTGATAATTACAGTTCTGACCTCGACACGTGTTATGGTACAATTAATAGGGCTGCAGTTAAAAAACATAAATTTGTCATGGAAAATATTTATTTCCATTCTAATCGAATTTTACGACATTTTCTAAATAGCCTTGGACCTTTATCTCCTTTTAGGTCCTGCTACTGGACCAGACTTGCCTAACTGCAGTAGATCTGAACTTATTCAGATTTTAAACAGCGCTGTTACATATTATGAGCATTTTTATTGAAAATTACAAAAGAATAAAGTAAGGTTAAAAAAGGTATTATTTTTTCAATAAATACTCGGTAGTTACAAATAAATATTTAAAATACAACAAATAGAATGATTTTCCACTAATCTCTGATTTTTACGAATACTGTTTTAATTAATTTTAATTAATAATTTAACGCTTATTTTCGTAAGATTGAATATCTGTGAAGAAATTACATAACGTAATTGAGAATAATAAAAATCGCCCGCTTGATGTCATTGATCTATCACCTTTAGCATTAACATTAACATTATAGGGGCTCACCTCTTCGATAATTAACGTTAGGCATATTACGTTACTCGGGCTGTAACCCTTTTTTGTTAAAAATTAATTGATGTTTGGTGGCGGTACGTGACATTAAGCGAATCAATACAGTACTAAAGTGAAACGTACATATTTATATAACCAATTGGTTTTCGGCTAGCAATTTACGGCTACGGCTAACATTTATAAATGTCTAAAATGTTTGTCACATTGCATTGGATTCCATTTTAAATAGAATTTAAGTTTCGTTAACTAGGGCACTAATAATCTAACAGTTCGAATGAGGTATACGTATAATGTATATGTAATTTCCGTTGTTGTAACATCGTGCCTGGAGTCCCCAAAGATTTCGGCAGAGCAGTGTAGTACCCTTCCACGTTTCACTAGTTACGTTTAAGTCTCACTAGGGACTAGGTTGTGCGCCTAATGCCATACACACATATCCAGTCTCCAAGTTATTAGAAAATCCGATATTTATATCCCAGACCTCTCGATCGGCAGTCGCATTTAAAACCAACACGATCAACGACGCAATCGTCATCATTACAAATATCTTTTATTTTATTGTATAAGTATTTATAAATGATAAAAGGATGTAATTCTGACTCCTTAATCGCTGGCCAATCGTCATACAGTCTGGAATGTATACATACAATGTCACTGGTTTATTACAATATATAAAATTATAAAATTTTAATTTTCTGGAATCATTGCGGACAGTACCTCTCCATAGCGAGCATACGTCATTGTCATTTTATAAGTACATCATACGAAGCGCTTACTTTTTATACTGGGAGCTCTAAGGCGTATGTAAATGATTGTTCACACACATATACCGAAAAACAGAACTACGAGTATAGTTTAAAGATGACACATCATTAATATCTGGAAATGCGCAACATAAAAGTAGCTTGTAATGTAAGTAATGCTCTTTCTACAGTTATTCTATGGTTTGATATAAATATTTTTTTAATAATAAAATAGTATGCACTAAATCCACAACTACATAGCGAAGATTGGCACAATTTATCTTAACACTAGATGTGCTCGCGGCTTCGCCAGCGTGAAAATCGGATTTTCCCGCGTAAATACCGACCTCGTGGGATTCTAGGATGAAAAGTAGTTTATATGTTGCTAAATACCTAATAAACAAAAAGATAAGCAGGCGAGCTAAGGGTGAGAGCCGAAGGGCGCAACGCGGACGCCAACTCGGCATATCCTACTTACGTGTACTTGATATTTTGAACAATTCACAGAATATCTTTATAAATTGTAGCCTATGTGTT
>DWEJ01001052.1:0-14053 GCA_018245835.1 Mysoria sejanus stolli
AAAATATAAATTAATGGTAATGTATTAATATAAAATACGGAAGAATCGCGCACCCCGGCACAGGTATTGTATTTAGAAGGATCTCCCGTTAATTAGCAATAATACATCAATAGCAATTAAATTATTTTTGTTCTTAAATTTTTTATGCAATGTTTAAATAATTACAAGAGCTACGTACATCACGCCTTAATCCCCCGTAGTGATAGGAAGACGAGTGTACTGCTCACACGTTTTATGAGTTACGTTTACCACAAACCGGAGAAAAGGAAATGAGCCTATCTCTATACACGGAGCACAAGTACAGAAAAAATATTTCCATCACAATTTTCTATAGCTTCCCTAACATCATGGTCCCCCTACCCTCGCCATTTCGACACAGCCTTGAACCCCGGGGCAACACGTGGTGGCGTCCGTCCGAATACAAAACGATCCGCGTCACTCCTTGAAAGCCTACCATTTGGCACACAGGAAATCGAGCTTTACACATGACTGTTAAAGTTCAATTTGCCTTGACCTATCCTCTCAATACGTATAGGAGTATTTTCATTTAGGGTTGTCGAGCGTCAATGTTTTAGTGCGAAGTTTCCCAGTATTTTAATAAACGTTGCACTTCTATAGATGTTTAGTTTCGGTAAACGTTTTTTGGACGTGTCTTCGGTATTTAAAAGTAGGTTGGTAAGGATTTTACAATCTTATAGCTATTAAGGATACTACAGTATTTTCCATTCAAAGTACTCGTAATTAAGTCATAAGTGGTCGTTTTATTTCATTCCTTATTTTTTACCAAAATAATCTATTTTTAATATTAAGAAACCGACTCTTATTTTGGGTGCAAGTCAGTAGATATTAATTAACATTTTAGGCAATAAAATCAAATCTATGTGTAAGTACTTAAATAATTTCCAAATATTGACTAGGAAATCTATACTAATAGTATAAAGCTGAAGAGTTAGTTTGATTGTTTGAACGCGCTAATCTCAGGAAATATTGGTCTGATTTGAAAAATTCTTTTAGTGTTATATAGCTCATTTATGGAGGAAGGCTATAGGCTATATAACATCACTCTGAGATAAAAATAAAAAATAAAAATATTGCGACAGCGGCAAAATTTAGAGCTTTCCTTGAGTGCGCTAAGTAAACGGCGAAAGTTACTCAAAAACCATGTATTACAAAATTGTTCCCCTCTAAAAGTTCTAAATAAAAGTCGACGACAGCACATGTCTAGCTTTTAAAGTTAACCCACTATAACCATTTTTATTGTTAACAAAATAGTTCTTAAATAATACATTATTTGCAAAGGTGTTTCAATAAACATGATATTAATCCTTATCCAAATGAATAAGTTATTTCTCGCAGGCACTTATTTTTGAACATAATCGCCCTTGACAGTATTTCATTTCAACCAATATATAAAGATTTATTTAAGTTTTTAAAATAATAAACAATGATACCACGCGCGCACGGCGCGGGCGTGCAGTGCATGGCGCGGTGAGGCGGGGGAGGGCGACAGTGTCGAGAGCTGCTTTTTTAGGTAATAACTACTGCTGATAGATGTTGTTTTACGTAAAAACTGATTTCCACGGGCACAGCTAGTAAATTTATATATCAGAAATAAGGCAGCCCTAACGCTGGAATCTATGTACTTGTTGACCGACCGTTGCAGCGCGAATGTTAACTAGTACCGACGAGAGGCTAATGTGAGAGCTTAGTACGGCGCCAGAAACAATGTCGACGCCATCTTCTTTTTTCAAACAAGAAAACTCGTGTCACTATTTCGAAAAAGAAAATGGCGGACTATGTATAAATTTTTGACGGTTACGTATTTATTTACAAAAATATTATTAAAAATTATTAATGACGTATAATTTTATGGTGATTAGATTTAGATTTTGGATTAATAATTGTTTTAATTTAGAAAACAGGTAAGTATGTTAAATCGGCTCTATACATCTAGCGGGCATCGGTATTTTTTCAAGTTATTTTAAAACTGTCAACGTGTCAATTTATATGCAAAATATAAACCTTTAAAATTTATTTACATTTTTTATAAACAAAATTCTATTCCATGCAGCTTAGTTTTATTATTTAAAACATGTTTCGATTAATTTAACATGACAGCTAGTCGACGGCTTGTTAAATGGATAACATTTAATAAAACGACACATAAAGACCTGTCCCTTGCACTTACGATAATTCGATTTAGAGAAAATATTCAAAAGTGTTTAAAGCACTTAAAAAGTAGCAGTCAAAATTGCATTAAGTCATTAAATACCCGTGAATCGCGCCAAGTTGTCGTGACAAATGATATTTTAAACTTTCGGCGCCGCCAAATGTTGACTGCTGTTAAGTAATGAATGCATCCACTCACATGTTTCGACGCAATTTGTCGTAAATATACGACACAAATTTACGACACACACTCACACACAATTCTTAACGAGACGCTTTTCGCAACCGACGTTACATTTTTCATATGAAAAGCACTTTCTTTCTAGCATCTTTTTTACTTCCCCACCAAAACACGTTTTGGTAAGAGTGTTATAAAAGTAAAAATTTAGCACTTTAATATGGAATTTCTGCGGTGCATTCGAAATCAGTTTAAAATCTTGGAGTACAATAAAATGAAAGTCAAATAAAAATGCACGGAAAATAAAGAAACACCTATACTATACGAATACAGGGCAAATTCACTTTACGTTATTAACATTGGTGGCTGCATGTTTTAATTAACCCTCTATAATAACGTACGTTAAACAGCCAAGATAAACAACGAGTGAAAAATCAAGTAACAAAAACATGTTTAACATAATATTGTGCTCTTATTTTTGTGAGAGGCATGTACCCATTACATATCTGTAACGTATGTATGTCCGTGTTTGCACATCGACGCCGCTCCTGGGGTTATAATATACCCTTGTTTTTTTAGTCTGTTTGCAGAAGACGCATCTACATTGCTCGTGCCTATGTAAACGTGTGCGGCAAACATGCCCTTATAACGAATGTATAGAACGTTTTTAATAAAACGCCCCTGTCATGTCATAGAATTTTATACGAGCTATCGATTAATCGATAGACTCGATTGTAGGACTTACATGGATGGTGACCTTTGCATTACTTGTGTTTTTTTTATAGTATTTGTCGTTAATCAGTAAGTGTTTTAAAATGTCCAAGGCTATCTATATAATATGATATGCGTTTATTAACGTGTAATGTGAGCTGAATTTTAGTGAGGCACTGAATACGAAGCATAATCGCTATTTATATATCATTACTTTGTAGTTGTTAATATACAGAGTGTTGGTTAGAAACCGCAAAATAAGCAGTTTTTACGCCAGTAGCGACCACAGCTATGTAATATCGTATTATACAACGTACTTGTACAGCAACGCAAATAGACAGTTTGGTAAAAAAAAGTAAAGTTTATTAATCTGTGGAAATCACCGCGAAGTACTGCCGCCATTTTGGCTTGCACCGCCATACTGTTGGTAGTAACGAGGCGCGAGTAATATCGATACAGTCACCTTACCGCGGTGTAAACTGGAGTTTATTTTACCTGGATACGTGCCTCAGGCAATCCAATCTTTTCGGCCAGCCGCTCGCGCGCGAACACGTCCGGGTAGTGCGTTCTCTCGAACTCTGCAACACACAATCCAAAATTAAATTGCGAACGTCGTGCGCGAATTTTGAGCGCGCCCGCTGCTGTTCCGATTCAATTTTGCTTTGCATTTACCGCTGCGAAATGATTTTTCCTTTTTTGTCGCTTTCGATGATTTGTCACGTAGGTACCTACGTATTACGGAAATGTACACGAACATGCAAATGTCATTTTAAGAAAAATTAAATATTGGATTTTTTTTATAACTTACTTATGTTATTTTGTTTTCAAGTGTTAATACAAATTTAATGTAACGATAAAATATCAAAGGCAAATATAAAATACAAAGTAATCGTTTTTCTTTAAAAAATCAATATTAAAGTCGTATCATTTAGAATCTATAAGCCGGGTACTAATATAACTATATCCAACGATAAATCAGAGCGCACGCCAAAGACATTTCAAAGCAATAAACTCATACGGATAGCAGAACAAACAAGCAACAAAAAGTGAGATTAACAGGGCAACATCGATAATTGGGCCGAATGCCACCGTCGGAGTGCTGAGCAAATACTGGGGGACAATATTTATTTATTTACTAATAACTGTGTTGTTGTTATGGCAAACAATAAATAAGATGAAAGGGACATTGCCAAATAGGTTTATGAAGGCTCCAGGGAGCGCTTACGTCAAGTATTGGATCTGTACTTCACTTTGCTAAACGCTTGACGTTGCGGCTTTGATTGTGGACGCTAAGTGATATTTATTCCGTAGAACAACGAAAAAAATGTTTAAAACATTGTTTTTTTAACATTCTTCAAAATTATTATATGTCTTTGTTCATTTTATTTCGTCCCTAAATTACTTAAATTCGTGCCCAATGTTTTTTAAGCGGGAAAATTTCAAGTTGCTATATTAATAAAAAAAATTACGTTGGTACAATACAAATACATCCAATAATAAAAATATTCTTTTACGTCACGAGTTTCGATACCAATTGTTATCATTAACGATTAACATTTTTTTACATAGGTTAGCCAATGACCCGATTCTTCGTATTGGACTTGCGTGATTTTGTGAAGTTATAGAGTTTCAGCAAAATGACGTGTTATCAGATACTTTCGTGACCAAAACGCATAGCTCTTATTCATTCTAGGATAGTGGTGCGAATAAAACGAGACTTACCTTTCTCGAGGCTATCTATTTGGTCGTTGGTAAACGACGTCCGGTTCCTCTGCAGTTTTCTCTTCAGCCGCAGCCTCATCTGCGAATCTTCGTCGCCCGATGACGCGTGCTCACTGTTGCCATCGGATCCCGCTTCGGATGGCAGCGCCTCCGCTACGAAGTGAACAAAAATACATTAGTGCAAAGCTGAAATTTCTACGTGTGCCTTACAAATACACGCGTATCATCACGCCGGCGTTACCCGAAGATGTAGACAGTGAAATGTATCACATTCTCTCGGTTCATCAGTTTCGTTTATATCAACTATGAAATAGGACTTGAACGTATTGTTATAAACCGGGCACAAATCCAGACTCCGAGCAACTAATACAAAGATTTACTATACAAATCTAGTAAGAAAAATTCAATAGGACCTAACCCAGGATTTGAAATCTGGACCTCTCGTTCGGTAGTCACGCCCACAACCACTCAACCAACGAGGCAGTTAGATTACAAATACATTTAATTAAACATTGTTATTAACACCCATACTTTAGATGTCTAACTACAATTTTATATTTAAACAGTAGCACAGAGTAGAGATTAATATAGTATAATTTACTACTCTCTGACAAACGAAACTTGGAAGTTTGAGCATTATTGAAATGCTCAAACTTCAAAATTTAATGCATTGTGGTCGAATTAAACCTAATAAGTGACATCGTATAATAATGAAAGATAGGAATAATAATAGGTATTCCAAAAATATAAAATGTGACTTTTTCGTGCATAATTATGTTCCGTACATTTTTAACCATTGATCAATCTTCAAAGGGACACTTTTAAGCTCTTCATCATAAACTATCAACATAGAACTTGAATAATGCACACTGAACGACTATCAAACAAATGCGTCAGCAAAATTGCACAATTGCAAGAGTTACAGACAAAAATTATATGTATAACCAGTCATGTCGACTCTTCTACCAATGTAAGATACTTAAATTCAGAGTTCAAGTGGTACTGGTATAGATCCCCCAAATAAGGGCGGTAAAATTAAACGTTACTCGTAATGTTGTCGACATGCCCCCGGCTAATTGATTAATTTGCTTTATGGTCACCACTTGAGCCTGGTTCGATTCCCGGATCGGTAATGGTGCACGGGTTGCTGATTCCACTGAATAGAGCGACTGTTACGCAATCTGTCACGTTTTTCTGATGATACGATGTTTTGAGGCGGGACTTAATAAACTTAATGGATCTCTTTAACTTATGTGATACAAAAATATCATAAGTAATACATGGGATAAATTATGTTACATATACATATCTACATAGATCGACGCGGATTTTTAGAACAGTCTATGTTAAATGCTCAATCTACTCTAAAAAAATAACACGAAGCTCCATTTATACATATCCTCAAAATCTATAACTTTAGGAAACTTACAAGAACAGTATTATACCATAATGCTTTTTACCACAGATTTACACCAATAAATCATTAAATATTAGATAATTTTAGATCGAAGACAGAAAAAAAGTATTGTAGAAGCTTCAAAAGTTCTTTACAAATCTTACATGGTAAATGTTTTTGTGTAAATAAAATATATTCACGTAAAACGGAGCGCGATTCAAAATAATACGTGACGCGGCCCGTTCCGTTCCACTCAAAACATGATTGATGCGCGACAGACGCTTGTAACATGGCGGACTTTCCAATCGGGTGACAATTTTGATTGATCGTCGGTGTGCTCGCACCCTTAGCGCGTAATGAGATCGCTATTCGCAAATGAGCGGGCGCTAAACTTTACCGTACTGTATTTTACCGGCTTTTGAACTATATTTTACTAATAATAACCATTCTGGGTATAATACAGGATAATACTAATTGTTGAACTTTTTTGCGTATTAATTTTAATTGTCACTATTTGGTCTTTTTACTTTATAAATGTTAAATTTACAGGAAATTCTCATGTTCATATTCTAAAAGCAATTTTAAAATGAGTTACAGGAAAAAGTAAACAATTAAAGACAATAATAAGTAAAAATATTTATTATAGGTACTTGTATTTCATAAATTGCCTGCATTGTTCTTAGTAGGTACTGATTAATTCACTTTATTAATTTAACAGTTCATGTTTAAGACGGTTAACTATCTTAAGATACGTATATTGTAAATAAGACTAAAATTTGCCAGAAACTTCTTGATTTTACCGTACGTATAAACAAGTAAATAATCCGGCTTATACGAAGATAAAATAATACCTTGTTTCAAAAGAACTCCAACACAAATGAATATTTTTCCATTCTAACAATCCACGTTTTCATTATTTATCGTCGTAGCCCGGAACATAAAAGAGAATTCATTAAAAAAAACGATCCGAGACGGGAGCACTTAGCCACAATTCCACCAATAACGACCTACAAATGATCGAAGAAAAAACTTCCCCGATATTCAACAGACAGGCCGGAGCGGGATGAAGGCAGGGTGAAACACGAAAAATACATAAGAGAAAATAATAGTAGTAAGAAAATAAGAAAAGGAGCGAAATAAAAGTGGGGGCGGTGAAAAAAATTGGAGAAAATAAGCACAAAGGGGACCGAAGAAAGTCGGAGTGGAAAGATAAAGCGAATTGGAGTTATCGGGGCGAGCGTGGGTAGGCAGGGGATCGCCGGCCGCGATTATATGAGATCGATACTGTCAGTCAAGCGGTGGCGGGAAGCCGCCGCGCTCGCTCGTCAGTGGACTGCAAGCGCGGTGATAACGCGTAACCTATGACTCGCACTGACGTCACACATGTCTACGTGTTACCATGCATCGGTCCTCTCGAGAAGCGGATCTGTTGCTTTCACGAACACCAATGTTATAACATATAATTGATGTATCAATAAATTTAAAATAAGGGGGGAAAATAGACAAAAACTTGAATATATTTAAGATTATCTGGAAATTGCGACGAATTAATTTAAAAGTAGTATTAAGACGAAAATACTTTATTAAATATTAACAGTAATTTATAATATCTGACACATAATTTTTAACACACATTTGTTTAACAAAAAATATTGAATATTTCTTATAACTTGTATTTATTACAATGTAAGAAGGAATGCTTCACACGACTTAAAACGAAATATTGGTATCAAATTGAACTAGAGTAATACTTGGTTTTATTCTTTAAAATAACCCAAAACAATATTTATATTATTGAGGATATGAAATTTCGGATAAGGATACGGATACGGTTATAGGAATAATTATAATATCGAATTCGGATACGGATACGGATATGAAATTATTTCGAATTATCAGATAGTTTCGGATAGTTTCGGTTATGGATATTAATACTTGTCATACATAACATATCTCATTTAGACTTTGCTATTATCCGAAATTATCTGAAACTTTTATAACGGATTCGTTTACGGTTACGGATATATTTTAGGATATATTTTTACGGATATATTGTCCGATAGTTTCGGTTACGGTTACGGAGTTCCTTAACATCCCTCATTTATATAATAAGTAAACTAAAATATCTTAGGAATCGCTACCGCTAATAATTCGGGCCACATTTAGTCTCCGGCCCTCAATTCTGCGGCCGGACAAGACGCGATTCGCCTAATTCGCCACACTTCCGCTACGTACAACGCTACTACGACGTACGTATATAAATGTACTACGTACGTATTTAACGATTATATTATGTATTATTTCAAACTTTAATAATACTATTTAATTTGCAACTAAAATGTAAAAGTCAAAAAAATAATTTTACATTTCACCTGTTATAATACTTTCTTATAAAACAATAATGAACGCTATTTACTAAAACCATATGCGGCCGTCATTTGAATCATTTTATCATTAGGGTCACAAGAAGTTTGGGAATATATCAATTAATGTGTTCTATATCCAGTTCAACTATGAACACATATTACATGATTGTGATACTTAAATTGTAGATATTATATACATATATTGTATGATATCATGACAGTAAAAATAAAGAAATCCTTGTATTGTAATTGAAAATGTAAAATTACATTTTAAGTGTTCAAACAATAAATATATTTTTGGAACCTTACCTTTAATTTTTATGCGTACAGATAAAATACATTTTAATTACCACTATTACATTTGTACAAATATGTTGTACGAGCATTTTTCCCCTAATAAAAACTATATAATGGACGCAGGACCAATTTGTCCAGATCTTTCATTCCCCTGAAACAATTATATAGCGAGGTCCATTTTTCGCTGGATGTGGAGACAGGACTCCATTTAATTGGGACCCCTTGTTTGATAGAAGAATATTTTCACGTCAGTCCATTTATAAGTGGCAGGGGGCTTGATAAATTGGTTTATTGTAATCAAGAATACACTTTGTAGCCCCAGAGTCATATAAATTACTTAGTGAGGCCAGATAAGGTTTAGTTTTTATTATTGTTGGCAAGTGAAGCAATTTGTATCTACTAATGTTTGGGGCGATGTTCTTCTTTTGGGAGACTGTTCATTTGTACGCGGGAATTAGGGCCGTTAGGTGATGGGCGTTGATGAAGATTTTATCAATGGCATTGTAATTTCTTGTTTGCTTGTAGAAACGGCAAACTATCATTAATATTATATATTTAATCAGATTTTAAATTATCGTAACTAAAAGACTATTTATTCAAACTTAAATCATTTGGTTATTGAGGTTTATAACAGAAGTCGCTATACGTAACGTAAAATATTCCATTCTTTTTATTTCCGCCTGGTACTCTTTGAGTTGGTGTACGTATGTTAAAAATCGATGTACATTTATAATCAAACCTTGTAGGCTATAAACCATAGGAGATGTGAAGCGTTATAATAATATATACATAATTTTTAAATAAAACTGCAGCCATATTAGTCGGCAGGCAAACATAGTTAACGGTATACAAAATGGATCACCAAAATAATCCAATTACATCAAATGTTACAAATCATGTACCTAATCCACGCCGTGCGAAGAGCCGCGACAACTATTTAAAGATACCTAATTGTTCACAATCAACGCTAATGTTATTAGAATAGATCATAACACGACTTGATTATTTCCTTGTCTTAGATACGAGTATGAAGGTGTGTGTACGTTCGTGATGCTAGCTATTACTACAGGTTGTCGCATGGACTGTAACTAATACCTTACATTTAAAAATCTATTTCATTTCTATGTTGTGGCTATTTAACACTTGTTATATATGTATACTCTCTGCTGACTGCGTACAGAGCATGGCATGATAACAATAACATGTTATAAACATTTAGAAAAAAAATTGTTCATTTGTTTGTGAGTCCCCATGAATCGACCGCTTTAAAAAATTTAAATATTTTTCAAAAAAGGGGTAGTTAATCGAGTTCTCTGTAACCGATCAGCTCTCGACACAAAACTGCAACAGACCGCTCCTCCACTCAACACGAACCATTAACAATTAATACGCGCGTCATAGTGCACTCTGATTTTAAAGTCGATTGCGAACGAACGAAACCACTCTACAAGTTCAATTAACTCTCTATTGTTTCATTCGTACATTCATTCAATGAACTCCAAATTCAGTTTAATTGAAGCACACTCGGTTGGAACGTGAAATCGATAGTTGTAGCATCGTACAAGCATTTTAAATCACACCTGCCTAATTACGAGTGCATGTGACATTTTAAATCAATTGCGCCATTGGTTGTATCAATCAATAGTGGCTGAATACGAGCGCGCAGCTACTGCGAGTTATTTTAGATACAAATTTGTTTAAAGCTTTGCATTGCTATTATTATTACATATTGTAAATTCTATTAGTGGTAGTTTGTATGACATTTTATTGTAATAAACATAGGCGCTCAGTGATAAGTAAAATTCTCTCCGGGTTAAGTAATTGTCGCTTCACCAAACCCGTATGTATGGCATTTTAAATGGAAAAATATATTAAATTGCAGTACTTAGCAATATTCTGTTATCGCTAATACAAGTACAGGTGTAGTACAAATGTGATAAGTGTCACATTTAACGGTTACGCGAGAGCTGTCAGTACCACGAGCGCAGCGTCAGGGGCGCGCAGTGTTACTTATTCTGTAACTAAATATAGTCTCTATAATAATACGTTCATAACAATAATAGAGGTCCGCGATTATTATTTTGATTCTAAATTATTATCTTCTTATAACCAATACTCTTGAGGCATTCTTAAATTCCATTGCAATGGTATTTATGAATCAATTAAAAACAGTTACTATTACATAAAAAATATTAAAAATATTCATTAGTTATTCTTATAAAACGATGAGATTTTTTTTACATTCAATAAGCTAGTTTTTGGCCACCATCTTACTTAATGGAGAGCAATGATGTGGCCTATGATGTGGCAAGCTTACCTAGTAAATGCCTATTCACATTAGCTTTGAAGAGGCCCAGGTTTAATCATGCTTTTTAGCAATTGTCTTGTATTCCACATTTGTATGAACATTTTTACAGACCAATAAAAAAACCATATCAACTCTATCTTTATTTGAAAGCACATATTTCAAAAGCTTTGCCACAATTTTCAAAAGGTTTAAAATCGATACAGAATATTCCACAACAATTGAAATTTTTTTTCTTGATTGAACTGATGGATTTAACTTTGATTGTTTCATAATTAATTCATTGTTGAAAATGCGCCGATCGTTAGTGCGCGTTAATTTGTCAGGTAACTAGTTGTTCATTTCGTGTTTGTTCCTCGATATAGGTGGGGTAATCGCCGCTGCCTGACCACTGTGATGCACTGGACACTGTTTGTTCTAAACCCAGTATGCGCAAGCAATTTGCACAATTATTTGTGCACTGCCCGTCAATCGACCACTGTGCGTATATTGTGTACGGGTTTTAGAATCGAATTCACCTGTCGCGTGCGGTTGTACCCATAGAATTGAAGATGTATAGAAATCCCCTACTCACGTCATTTTTTACAGCTGCTAATAGTAAAAATGGAAGTATCGCGTTATACCTTTGACTTGATTATTACAATCATTGGCCGGATGAATTTAAAATATTATATAATTATGTTATGTTATATGCTAGCATATATGTATTCTCAATTTTAAACACAAATTTAGGAGATGATAGCAATAAATATGTTAATTTTTAAGTAAAAATTTAGTTATCTAATTAAATTTGAGGAACTAGTATAACTGGTCTTAGTTATATTAGTTTACAGTTTCACCCGGGGGTTGTGACGCTGCTTGCTTTACCTAGATAGCATGAAAACCGTTCATTAATGTATGTAATAATATTTGCCATTTCTATTTATGATTAATTCTATAGTTTTATACAATTATTATTGTGCCAGAATTTCAGTCCGTAGCCAAATTCCATGTCGTTCCAAACGTATTCATACTTTTTATTAATTTTAATGAGGTATTTATTATTTAAAATAAAAGTAAAAACCTTTCATTCACATGATTTTAATTTCATCTCTGTCTACTTGGTCGATTAGTTACAAGTGCGACTGCCGATTGTGAGCTTATTTTCTAATATAAATTTATAGTACTGATTCGGATTTCGAATTTGTGTCCGGTATACGGCAATAGGTTCGACCCGTAATTTACAATGAGACGTGAACTACACTCCTCTGTGTGCCTCTCGCGGGTGACGGGCGTGATGTCACGGTTTTTTTAATTATACCTTATTTTATTCTCATACAATCTAAGAGTGATATGAAAAATCTGACAACCGCATAGTTTACCACATTGTATGTATCACGTACCTACTAATATCTACTACCTATATAATTTTTCATCATCATCATTTTATCGTACTGCTGTTGATCATTTCTCACAATAAGGGTAAGGTCTTAGTGGTAGATAGTAATTATCTAGTCTATAATGCCTAGATAGCTATTTAGTTAATACTAAAATCAGAAAGTTCAAAAATAACCAAATAAAACAAGTATGCAATTGAAAGCAGTAGACAAAAACTTGACAACTATTTGCAATATAAAAATGGAAAAGTCGAAAAATATTTGTATTAAAAAAAGAAACGTATCGTAAATCTAGTTAGCTAAACGCAGTTTATAGATACACCGCGAAAATTTGGCCGCCATTTTCATTTCCCGCCAACGAATTACGACATCTATGTAACCGTCAATCACCGCATTCGCCTTTTTTAGTGAAAATACATGGAAAAATGAGAAGAGCAAAACAAAAAGGCTATTGGCTTTTTGCGCCTTTTTTCCCCATTCTGTGTACTTCCGAAACATTGACTGTGCCCGCTGATGCGTTCGCAAAACAGTGCGTCGAATATTAAAAATTTGTAGGCCAATGGCGGCTGGACATGGATTTTTTGAATTTTTTATGTATCCGCGCTTACTTTCAACGCTACAAATGTTAATCTATCACTGAGCTTATTAATTAATGAGCAAGCGAATTAAACTGAAGTTTATTTAATTAAGGTCATTGACCTGCGTATTATTTTTTATTAGTTTAATTAATCCTACATATGTTCATTCAAAAGTTATGCATATACGATAGATGAGATACGGCTCTAAAAGAAAGTTACTACTTGAAATTCAAATATCGAATATTTGGCCATATATTTCTCTTTTATTTTTTTTATCTGCAGTTGCCGAACAGTGAAGTGAAGTTGAAGAGAGATAGATGATTTACCGGAAAATAATTCAAAATTCATTTCTCGCTCGCACACAACAATGGTTACAGAAAGTATTAAAACCAAATATTTAACGTTAGATATTTGAGATAACATTATTAAAAACGTAACTTCACGCCTGTAATCCCCGGTGAGGTTGGCAGAGGAATGCAACATACTCCCATGTTTCACCAGTTACGTTTACGTCCCAGTATGAAAAAGGTGGTCTATAAAGTCTATTGTCATACACCGGGCACATATCAGACTCCAAAGAACCAGACAGACTAAATTAGACTAGACAATCGAAGACTAACTTAAGATTAGACAATCTAAATTTAAAAAATTTAGGGGTGCCTGAACCGGGAATCGAACCTGGGACCTCTCGATCGGCAATCGTACTTGCAACCAACACGACCAACGAGGCAGACCAAATTTAAATTTAAGCAGTCAGAAAGAACAAAATATTAATATATAAGTACAGAACCTAACCTTTTAGATTATTGAAAATTCTCGATACACGAGGTCATAAAAAGTAGCTGTAAATAACCGTCGAAGTGAAAATAGTATGAGAAAGTTTTTTTTATCTTCACGCCTGTAATCCCCGAAGAGGTAGGCAGAGGAATGCAGAACACTCCCACGTCTCACCGCA
>DWEJ01001053.1:0-14046 GCA_018245835.1 Mysoria sejanus stolli
TTGTAGTGTTCGACCCGGGAATCGAACCCAGGACCTCCCGATCTGCAGTCGCACTTGCAACCACATGACCAACGAGGCAGTCAAATAATACAGTCATATACATAATTTGTAATAAATCGATTTGTATATAAAGTAAATAGACTTGTACAAGTCTACTTATACATAATAAGTAAACCTGTAATACTTTTTATTTATACTGAAACCACATACGGTTTGCGTATATTGCGGTTTGTCATTACGATTGAAAAACTTAAATTAATAAAAAAATAATTCTAGAATTCGTATATATTTTAAATGTAATGCGAGGACAATGGAGTGTAGTATATTCCCAGGTTTCACCAGTCACAATACACGTGCGTCCTATAATGGAATATGTGATGAACTGATTGCCACACACCGGGAGCAAATCCAAACTTCAAGCAACTGCTAAGAATATCAACTTAGAATGATCCAATAATACTCTACCCGGCTTTCAATCTCAGCATCTCACTATCCGCAGTCGTGCTTGCAGCGGTTCGAACAACGAGTCCAACAAATGTATTGTGTTATATTCCTAACGTCCATAGATAGGCATTTTGGCTGTCTTTAGTCTAATTTATCAATATTAGTTTGAGACTGACTTACCCTTCTCATTTTGTGAGGAGAGTCGTATCCAACAATAAAGCTTTAAAACTATTGATGACGAAAACAACTCTGACATTTTCACTTATGCTGTGACGCACATAATTTAAAGAAATATAAGGAAAACTATTCAGAATTTACTATTATCTATCGTTATCACACATCATAAACCATCTATTACAGAAGACACAAATTGAAATTTCACAAGAATATTCATATTAGAAGGGTCGATTACAAAACTTACAAAGCGACCAACTTCAGGAGAGTATCTATATACATTCATAAGTATATTGCACTACGAATCCGTATATTGCTTACGCCCCAATCGTTATTATATTCTTGCGAATCTCAAGATGTGTTTGAATTACCTGTATTGAACAGATCCCCATCATAAAAATACACCCCATTGAAACATCCCCTGGCACGTATGAAATGAATTCCACCCCTGTTCTGTCACGTTCCGTTGGTTTGAATCGAGCATTGATGAGTGAATAATGTGTGCTAGGAATTGTTTTATGCCCGCTTTGAGTGAAATGTACTTAAAGGGATTAAAAAAACATTGAATGACGTATATGTATACGGAACGTGATTCTAGTGTATTCATCATCAGCATCAATATAATCATTATCATCGCTCCTATCATTCCATTGTATTACACGGACATCCACGAAAAAGGAGGACCATTTAGACCATAATCTGTCACGCTGAATAAGCGCGGGTTAGTAGTGTCTTAGAATTTTAATGGAATACTCTAGGGAGTTTCCTCGGGGTGTTATCTTAGACCGTTACTTTAGGTATTATAAAAGGAATTTGACCTTAATAATGTTTTTCAATGGCCAATGAATGTCCACACATACATAAACAATAGTAAATTTATTACTCGTATCGCACCAACGTACCCTTACCGTGGGCGTAAAAAAAAACAAAAAATAAATTATCTCAAAATATTTCATTAGTACCAAAGAGACCGGCTCGAGTATTAACTTTAGTGACCGAATGTGTCCCGTAGGAATGAATCTTAGTGTTACTTTGGGTTAACTGGAAAAGTTTGCAATCCCAATGGACAAAGACAACTAGCAATGATATTGATTAAGACGAAGTTTTATTGGGGATCGAATTCCAAAGTCTCAAACAAGTTGCTGATGTTGGCATGAATATGTTATAGTAACGTAACTTCACGCCTGGAAGCCCCGAAGAGGTAGGCAGAGGAATGCAGAACACCCCCTACGTTTCACCAATTACGTTTACGTACTACTATGGAATAGGTGGTGAGTCTATTGCCAAAAACCGTGCACATATCCAGACTCCGAACCACTACTAGCAAATCTAAATTAGAAAAATTTAATAATGTCCGACCTAGGAATCGAACCCGGGACCTCCCGATTGGCAGTCGCACTTACAGCCAACATTTTATTGTTAAATATTTCGTGAGTTTTACACATGAATAAGTATTGAGCCGGATAGACTCACGACACTCACTCATAAGTTACGCATTAGTCACGCATGAGTACAATATAATTATTACATAATGTAAATTAGTATTTATTAAGCACTTACATCTTCAGTTGAATGAATAAAATAGATTGTTGTCTTTGACTTGTTTATTTTCCTTTACATTCACCAATGAATGTTTTCCGATACTTTCAATCAAATTGATATTACATTTAGGAGATATTGAACTGCGATAGTAATAGTGTTCCGGATCAATAAACTTATTTTTACATGAGGCAACAAAAGAAAAATTATAAATCTTGGAACTTTGCATCACTCAGTTGTTCATGTTGCACGCTGAGATTCTTCCTATGACATTACGAATTGTATAAGGACGAACGAGACAAAACATGCGATAGTACAAACACTGTTATCAACTGTTTACGGTTAAAGAGGTAAATATCTGATTCATGTACGTCTAAGCTTTAAATGAAACAACCTATTTTATATTATATATATTTCTAAAGCTGCAAGTTTACGTAGCTTTAACTTTGCAAGTGCATATTTAGTATCAAAGCAGCCGCTTTATTGGAAAGCATAACTTTTGAACATAAAAGTATAAAAATTTTAATCTAGCTAAAATCTCTCCGTTTCTACCCTAAGCTATATTTTTGTTATGACTAGAATAATATCTTTTGATTTTATTAAATATTTAAGTATTTTTTACGCTGGAACTTACAAGGAAACATTGCGAGGGAAGCTACACATCTTGACGTTCTTGACAATGGCGTGACTAGCGTGCTAACGATAAAAGACGTAGTAATTATTTGTATTGGGTACTTGATTCTTATTCACTTGATAATAGAAATCCTGGATTCTTTTCTGTCAATTATCCATTTTAATAACAATTATTGACGTTGTTTTTGGTAATCAGAAAATATAAATTTCTACCGATTTAGAATACCTAACTCAAATAGACGTACATGTACCAGAAAAGACGGAAAGTTGTCAGAACCGTAAAAAGATTCATTTCCAAAAAACCCAATTTGGAAATAAGACTTAATGAGTTACGATCTAGGTCATCATGTCGTGTGGGCAGGAAGTCGGGAAAGACTAGTTTAGATATTGTCCACACAAGCATATCTTTATGAATTCATTGACCTGGTCGCTAGCACTGGCTGCCAGCATTAAGTCACTTGCCAAGCTATTACATAACTTAAGACGCTATTATGATAATTTAAAAGGCAGCCGCCTCCCCCTTCCTAGCTAGTTAGATACTAACGTGTGCCAGCGACTTCGTCCGAAATAACTGGCAATAATAGGGAAAAAATATATCTTTCATTAACAGATAGCTACAGTTACAGAAATCTGATTAAGAATCTTTGTATTACAAATTTAAAACCGTGTGATATTTTTACTGGTGCCAGTTATGCCTTCATCCATTTATAGAATCTGTTATGACTACATTTTCTAAAATTATTATATTGTTGTTATATCTTGGAACATTGTTCGAGTACATCTAAACAATTCTGTTGTAACGACATCATCTGAATGCGTGTATAACGACAACAACCACTAAACTGCCTGGTACTACTACGTTCTCAAAAATTAACTTTTGTAACTACATCCTCCAAATTTTTTTTGTAAAAAACTTAACATCAAGTCTGTACTTCACTAAGAGGTAGGGCAGAGGTGTGTCATGCACTCCTACGTCTAAACAGTTACGTTTACATCCCACTACGGAATTGGTGGTGGGCTTATTGATATTTTTGTTGTATTAATAATATACTCTAAATATACATAAATGTGCACTACATTAGTGCTAATGGCCAAACTATTTAAAGATACGCTCGTATATTTAACGTGGTGCGTATCTGTATGCTAATTTCCCTTTTATCTATAGAAATGTAAATTTATTAAAAATCTCATTTTAAGACTAAATATTTAAATAAGTATATTTACAGGCAACACACATACAACTTTATTTACGCCAAACCCGTTTTTACGCATTAAAGCTGAGCACGGAACAATTTTGCGCCCATGAAGCCTTGCGCCTTGCGACTTGAAGCATAGTCCACCAAGATGCTCCTAGAACATAGGCAAAGTTACTGGCAAGAAACCAATATAAAATATACGTGGAATGTTTCAAAGACGGTCTCTCAGAGGTCTGATGAGGCCTGACTTGATTTTCAATTGAAAGTTTAATTGAAAATTAGATTAAAAGTACGCTTGGATTAATACATACTATGTTATGTGTTCATTAAAAGTAACAGATTTACCATTTAAAAGCAGCGTATCGCTAATAAGATTTTGGCGCAATACCGTAATCCCATGAACTCGTGCCGAAGTTGGCCAGTGGTTTACTTAAGGTTATCGCTAAGTACTTAATAAATTAGGGCTTCATTAGAACAGGTCGGCTATTTAGGTTAAGACGCCGATCTGTTTGTAATTACACACTCTATTAACACGTGTATATATTTAGAATTGTAGATAACATCACGACAATATTTCCCCCAAAGGGTTAAGCAGAGAAGTGAAGGAGACCCCACGATTCACCAGTTATGTTAATTACGTATATGTTGTCTTAGAATTCGTTACCTTTTAGTATTTCATATTGTATTTATGACACTTTCGTATTCCTATCGAATGAGATGATTAATATCTATTTCTTGATTATGCTTAAGTCTGCTGAACCACACTAGACCAGCATGAGAATGAAAGGACATAAGGGAGGAACGAAAGAAAGGAAAATGACATTTGACATAATCAAAATTTATAATGAGCAAAGTGCATATTTTTGTACTTGATAATAAATAAACATAAAACCATACTACGTATTATGTACACTGATCTACTGTGTGAAATTTCGCTTCTATCAATGAGAACGCTCGACTTATAAATAAAGACCACCAATTGTCTCTATACTGTAACATTTATTATGAAATGTTTTTTTCATTGTTGCATCGTGATGTAAAATAGGGATTTCCGAAAAAATGACGTCTTCTCTGCTGAGACCCATTAATCCAATAACGGATGTACCTACTGTGGAGCATAGGTTAGTGGGTTCGACTGCAACCCGGAATAAACATTTTTTTGATGAACACCAGTATTTCTTATGCACTTAGAAATATATGTAAGTATGTCAGTTTATCCAGTGTCTGATTGTCATGGCAACGGCTCTGTTGCGAAAGTCTGTTGTGAAATGTGTAAAAATGTTGAGATTCATTCAGCTTTACATGTTATATATTATATTTATATCCTAGGGCTTCGATACGAAAACTGGTAAAAATACGCGGATACTTACCCGATAAATTATTCAACACTATTCATTATAGCTGGTACGCTAGGTATGTAGGTTGTACAATCTCGGTGAGCGATCGGTTATGCGGTGACCGCACAAACACGGCCCGGTCATAATATAACATAGACAATAACATGTCCATCCGTTACAATATTAAAAAAAAACATTCGAAATTCGAATATCTGGCGCGAAATGGTCAATTAAAAATGGCTGCCAACGACAGATTTAAATTATGGTTGACTGAAACGAAATAAAATCTTTCAATTTATCAAATTTTTGTTTTCTGTCCGCATTGAAACAACGTAGCAAAATGTACATCAAATGTTATGCAGCTAAATAAGAGATACGTACCCAGCTGTATAACGGAAGAAGGGATAATCCTATAAAATAAAAATTAATACATGTGACACTCGGGGACGGTCGCAGTAATGCTATTGCATAGCATTTTTTATCAACTTATGCAATTATAATATTTATGCAATATTTTTTTTCTTTGATATTAATTCAAGTTTTTCCTTTGATTTGACTATTTTTTCATCAATTTCTCCATTAATAAATGCACTTTGTTTATTCATATTTAAAACACTTAATAAACAAATTTTACGCGTACCGCTATTCACTGTTGTAGATAGATAGTAGATACTTATCGCCTATATACTCTCTCACAAACAGCTGCTTACGTATTCGTCCGATTTCGGAGCAGCTCGTCTCGATCCGTGCGAGCTTCGTACAGTCTACACGCATACGCCTAGTGGCCCGCACACATTCACCAATGTATAATATTCTATATCTATTTCTGTGAAATTTTTCATTAAAATCAATGATGAAGTGAACAGGCTTTAAATTAGCATCTGTAGAATCTGTTTAATTTAGATAGTATATATAAAATTTATTCACGACAATTTAGTTTAAAACCCCTAAACTATGAATTAAAATAAAAAAGTATGGTAATAGCGACATTGAAAAAAACTATTTTTGATATGCCGTTGCTCTGCCATTTTTCATAGTGCGCTATGCCGGTCGGAGTGTTAGGTGTTTTTCGTTACGGAATTTCTTGATTCGGTCGCCGCGCTCAAAGCCCGCGATAAAAGCTATGCAATAACTTAAAAATTATTATTTTTTTTTATGTTTAATTGTGAAAACAGGCATCAACTTGAAAAAGTTTTATATTCTAAACTATTTACACACATATTAAATAACTTCTGTTATAAACATAGTTAACCTCCGTGAAAGTATGAATGTAAATAAAACGAAATGTTTTATACCGTTTTATTATTGTTAGTATCTCAGGAGTCATTATTTTCCATATCACACGGCCATTATGTTCACACAAGGCTGTTTGCATTTTTGTCATTTACATAATTTTAACTAATACATCCCACGTTCTCAGTAACCGCAACGATTCTTCTTTATCAACTGTATACTGTACTGTACTGTAACATGTGGTACAGTTGAAATAATTTCATATAATTTTTATTAATTATCATTTTCGACGCTAAAACTTTTGTACTCAAAGTAAAGGACGGTAGTTAAATATTTTTAGTTTTTTATAGCTTTGTTAGAGTAAAACATATAAAATAATTTTAAGATATTTTGTGCAAAGTAATTAGGCATACCGCAAATGATCCCGTAGAAAATACCTCGAATCGAATTGTAAGAATACGAACGCTAGTTTAATCAATATCATTAATTAATAATACCATAGATTAGTTAGTACTTATTGGTACAGGAATGAAACTCTTAGTAATGAAGTTTTGTAATACACATGCCGCGGTTCGCCGCCTCGCTAATGGATCCTACCCATAACTTTAGTTTTACGATATTGAATACACAAATTGCGGTTATTCAGTAGTTCTGAGAATTCCTTTGTAATATTTTATTTTATTTATAATATTAACACTGACAGCGTTACATAACTTGGAACTGATATTTTTCTTGTATATACTTGTACATCTTTGTACTTACATCTTCATAACTGTTTCACAAGATGTAGCCTTGCCTTACCATAAGTTTATTTATTTGTACAACGAATGTATTAATAATATTAGGTATAATATTGTAGTTTTCTGTTATTTCTATATTTGTATATTCTTTAATAAATATTAAGCGAGGATAGGGTAGTCATACGTTGAACTTAATAAAGGCGGGGTTATCACATTTTGATACTTACTAGAATATAAAACATACATGCATATCATAATTCATACTACAATCTATGAATTGTTGTCTAGCTATACATGTATTTTAGCAGCTGCTGCAGGCAACATGGCGCGCTCTAGGGGAGGCCTATGTTCAGCAGGCCTATGTTCTATAAACTCTGGGCCACCTTACGACAAAGGCAACACAACATAAAACTTACTATTATTATTATCAATATAAGAGTCTCCCTTCTCCCATCTTCATTTCCGTTTGTCGTATCTCGATCTTTTAAAATACCTACCACTATAGTAATCGTGAAAATAATAACAAAATTTGTTATATTTTTTATGAATCATGTTTTAACGAAAATATTTATCAATTAATTTTTTACACTAATACTTATCTTGGAGGAATGAGGAAAAACATGAGACCGTGCAAAGAGTAAGCAAATAATTGGCAAAATAATATGTACGAATTCTTAGAAGTGAATAAGTTAATTAGTGAACCGTTACAATAATATCATCATCAACATCCGCTTATTGCAGGCCACAACTGGACATAGGCATTCCCCGAAGGGTCATACCCGTAATCCCAACGCTGGGCATACAGGTCAGATCGCTGAGCTCAGCTCCTCGCACGCCTACGCTGCTATAGGCGTTCAGGGCATGTAGCTGTCCTTAGACAGACTGCGCTATACCGCGATCAGCCAGCGCCGGGTTAAGTCCCCTCTTACAACACCCTGTATTCCGGCACGAAGTCAGGGAATGTATTCTTACTCCGCACCCACATGAAACTTAAAATAATATATCAAACATTATATGCATTGAATAAATATTTTTTTTATTTAATAAGCTCGTATATCCGCTGGTTAGTGACTCCGACTGCTAAACTGACCATCAACATGAGAACGATTGTACAGTACCATGTGGCCGATCGGCAAACTAAACACACCTTACAATAACCAAAAGATGTCTACTATTTCAAAAACAAACACGTTGTAACTTACACCGATCAACGGTAGTATAACATCGTTAACATCAACAGCCTATGTCCACCGATGGACAAGGGTCCCTCGAGCAGTCTTTGCCAATAATCCCACTGGACAAGCGGATCGGGGGCACGGTGACGCTGAATAAATTTTTCAATGTCATTTCATAAGACGACACTAACACAATTGTTCCTATTACATAGCCAGAACAATGCCGATGAAAATCACACACGAGCGATAAGAAAAGCACGTCCGTAACCCAGTGAACCGGCTCACGTGCTCGGGCCGTCATCCGTCACACATTGAATCATCGACGCCGACGGACGGCCATACGGGGCACCGCCTTTACATTTTGCATATCATGTTCGTATGTCTTTGTGGTCGCGGATGAATAATAATTACGTGTCATATTTGAAGTATGTGTACCCAATTGAATAATAATTGTTTGTGTAATAATACTATCTTTTTAGGTTTGATTGAAGTCAGTCGGTATAGTAAACATATGAGAGTATTTTAATAACAATGGTCAATAAATTATTCTGTCGTAATAATAAAATATGAGAGGGAATATGAAAAATAATAGTAATATTAAGATAATTGTCGATTAATTGTCTAAATCATAAATTTTAAAATGTAAAGTAACAACACGGCCGTTATCCCCGAAGAGGTAGTCACAGGAATGTAATACTCCCACGCTCTACCAGCTACGTTAACGTTCCACCATGGAATAGGTGCTGAGCATATTAACATAAACCATGCACAAAGCCATACTCCGAGCCAGTACAAAAAATTTAGCTAGACATTCTACGTTAAACAATTCGTTAGTTACCAACCCGGGATGTGAACCGAGAACCTCTCGATCAGCTATACTTGCAGTCACTCGAACGACGAGGCAATTATTACCCTTTTTATTATGTACTTATAAGGACATTGAGTGGCGCGAGGGAAAGCCGTACTGCGATAGGATGTGGCGCCACGCGGCTAATATAATCGTCACGCGTTTAGATTGATAATCACATAGAAAAAATATTTGACATTTTAAACGTCAAGATATACAGGAAGTGTCTGGCAGCGGTTGTGTGCGAAGAGGTGAAGATCGAGCCCAGTAGCGTGCTGCTGGAGAGGCCTATGTCCAGCAGTGGAGAGGAATAGGCTGATGATGATGAAATTATACTGGATGACTTCAAAAATAACACTCGATGCTTTCTGTCTACTCCGGATGGAACACGACGGATGTTATAATAATAAATTTTACGAACAAAAATTTTGGTTTTCTCTTTCGCGTTAAAACTGAGTTTTATCCAAATTAGCCCAGCCGCACTCAAATTTAAAAACTTCAACTTTCATTCCTTGTGCATTACCGATATACAGGAGCAAACGATTTTCCTCGCCATTGGAACAACCGCTGCATTGTATAAATATATTTACGATCACAACATTGTATGGGCACGTACCACCTTACAACAGTCCACGCTCTCTGTGGAGTATTATCTATAAAATTGAATAGAATGCGCTTTGTGCGTTCAGGAAGCATATTCGATGCTCGATTCTATAGCTCAAATACGTGGACCGGATACTGATTAACCACGCGTTGCCCACTTGTGGGCTGGCAGTAGAAGCAACTCTGAAGGACAGGGTTGTTACTTGAGTCATAGTCATAATCATCTCTTTCGACGTTTCCTTGTTGATATAGGTCTTCTCTCAGTATGTAAAGGCTTAGTGTTATAATCTGCCATGCTGGTCAAGAGCCTGTTGGCAAACGGCTAAGTAACTAGAACATTATGAAGAACCCCAATTTGCATACATCCGAGTATTTACGATAATTAATAGTTCGATAAAATTATTGGACGAAGTTATTGGAATTAAAATCAATCAAAGTACGCCCACGAAACCCTGAGGCGTTGTTATAACATTAAATTAAAAGGTCCGCGGTTGGCCCTTCGATTTAGGTGGGGAAGAAATATTGCTTCCAATTTCCTAGATAATACATGTACTATATAAGTAGTTGGAAACTTGTGTTATTTAGTTCCGGCCTGAAGGTAGGTTGTAAGCAGTAACACGCTGTCGCCCACGGGCCAGCTCAAACCTGCGGTTCAACACTTCTCCACTAAACCACAAGCAAATTATCAATTGTACTTGTGATTTCAAACCACCCATCTTTTTGTACGCTATTGCACGAAATAAATACTTAATATTAAGATTATAGTCATTTGAAATCAGTACATCGATACTTTCTAATAATAATAATTACTCCACATAATATAATACAGGATTCGAGAACAGTCAATGAATTTAAATTTAATATTTCTGTAGTTTATCAGATTTTAGTGCTAGTTTTAACAACAATTTTGTAATATGGAAATGTTCCATTAAATTATTATTAGTATTACTAAAGCATACACTAAATTAGTATGAAAATTAACAAACATAACAAACACGAATTTGTCGCGAGTCATGACAAATCACTTCCAAGAAGTGCGCTTCAAGCTCGCCGTGTACAATAAGTTAACAAGATGAAGGGGTGAAACGAGGACTTTGCCAGAGAACGGACTGTGCCGTTAATTATATTACAACATCACTGATCGTACTCGTTTCAGAGAACCAACGATACAAATTATAGGGGCACAGTGTACTGTTTGTACAGTCTTCGTTACGCTAATGTCCTGGATTAGGTATCTACTCGTATTGTATCTATTGAGATAAAACCCGTTTGCAAATATATGCCAAGTTATATCTCGTACGACATATTTGGCGATTAGAGAAAAGGTCATTGACATTACATTCTCATTCAATTGAGTTCATTATTATTAGATGTAGGAATATTATTAATATACGAGTATCATTCAGCCGTCTGAATACCATAGCATAGACGGCTGCCAATAAGTTTAGTTTGTGACCACATGGCCGTGCGCGGAAATGTCCAATGATAGTTTATTAATTACGAAAAAACTTGCTGCTTTCCAGTTTTTAGGACAAACTTAAAATCACCCCCCCACCCCCACCCCGACCACCCCTTCCTCTTCTCGACCACCCCACCCTGCTCCCTCAACCTCGATGAATGGACACACAGTGGCCGTTCCGAAGCGCAGCAACAAAACCTATCATTTCCAAAGGCCTCTCGGGCAAAAAACGGCTAGCAATAGCAGTTAACGACTTTTGAAATATTTAGTGCACGCCTTGCGCCGCCGGCCGCCCGCGCGCGTGATTTGTGCGTCCGCGCGGAATGTAACGGATTTCCGGGAAATATGTATGTGATTTTATTTTCAACTGCCTGTATTTTTGTTGACGTTTGATATCGCTTACGAAATCACCCTTTATTGAGCTGTGACATAATTTGTAAATGCTTACTACAGCGTCATGCACATATCGTCAGTCTGTCTCAGTCCAATGCTGGATAGATCAATGCCACGTTGAACAAACGGGCTGGGAATCGCACTGCAGTATATTTATATTTATATGCACCTACGCCGCTTTTTCTCGGCGGCGGGTATTATTGCCATATACAGGGTACAATTTCAACCTCCGGACTAATACTAGGAATATCAAGAAAACTCCGATAGTACTTGACCCGAGAATAGAAATCACTCGAGCAACGAGCCAGGCCGCAAGTAATAACAATACGAGCTGATACTAACGTTTAAAGGCCCGTGTTCTGTCGTGGTAGACTGCAGGTGACCGCCTTCTAATTAACTACACACGTCACAAAAAAGTCCATTGCAAACCAAATCCATCGACGAATCAGCTACGTATCATCGCAACATATATTCGTTTACAATTATTATACATATACATAATAACATTCAATACATTATCCGTTAGAAACTACTAATTATACCATAACGCCAGAGTACCGAGTGACAAACAACCCGATTGTTACAAACGTGAGGAACTTCTTGTAACGTACTCTTCTTGAACATACTTTCTATCTCTACATACACGCTGGATTCGGGCACTTCTGACTCCGCCCTTAGCGCCCGACTTATTTGGCCAATACTGGTAAGCCTTGGTCTCCCTTGAGAACTAATAAAACCGTGTAAAACAAATTCATATACATTACATAATACATATATGATATGAACGTATTATTATATTTGTCTATTGACAAATATAACATTTAGTTATATAATAATATATGGAGTTATGATCATCATCATCCATTTTACGGTCCACTGGTGGACACGGTTCCACCCTCGTAAATGAAAAGGGTAGGTAATAACATCCTTCTAGCGTATAATACTTAGGCATTTATTACGATATATTACGAACGAACCCACATTATAATACGAAATGCTAAATAAACATTACATTGTATTCGGAATGGTAGACTCCGCAATGTTTTAACTGTAACCGTTATTAACAGACTATATAATAATATCCTATATATAAAGAACATATATATAAAGAACACACATCAAATGATATATGTTACTTGAATTGCGCCTTATGATAAATAAATAGGTAATTATTTCTAGATAACACCGCACACGATTATCTGACCCTAAAACAGGTCTAAAGAAAGCCTGTGTTATTAACATATTAACCAGACGGGGGCTAACTATATATTATGTTCATATAGGTACATACTAATTATACTTTATTCTGACACCAAAAACTAGAATAACCACTTGCGTTAATTACATAAATATTTCTAATGCATGGGAATTGAACCCATAATCTCAGGCTTAGTAATTAAATTCACTAGCCACTGGACCAACGCGCCAATCAAACAGCCTTACTTCAACAATGTTGCCAGTTGCTAAATGTGGTAAACTTAAATATAAGAGAAAACCGAATACAGTGTAACGTTAAAGAAATGTTACTAGGAAGAAACAGTGATTCTTCGAACTCACAATTAGCTACAAACTTAGAGAACAAAAGCCCAACAATCCCGTATTTAAGTCTAGGTGTTGAACAGAAACAATGATAAGCTTCCTTTTGTCAATATTTCTTTTGTTATATGGTTATACAATAGTCCGCATGGTTGATTTAAACTCATAAGCTGATTAAAAACGTGCTACAAAAAACGTAAAAGACATAATAAAATAACAGAGTTTACAATTACAGGGATTCCTGGATTACATGTGTAATGTTACATTTTATTTATTTTATTATAAACAATTATGTTCAGCAAAATTTGATTGTTATCCTGTGTACCGCAAATGATGTGGTTTAAAAACAAAAAATGTAATTAATGGCAATAAATTAAAAAAAAAAATTATCACTGATAATTCAAGGATACTTCTAGTTATGTATGCATGTCAGGGCAAATTATCAAATTAATATGCAAATCGAGATAAATGACGATTTGTATTATTGTACCTACTATTATCTACTTAAATTTATAATTTCTTCGTGTTTCTGTTTTAAATGATCTAAGTCAAACTTAATTTTTTATATTTACATTTATAATTTTTACCTTTTTATTCAGCCTCCAAAAGCAGACCAGCCCTTGCTTTGGGCCAAATGTGGTCCAAAAAAAATCAACGTTCACGAAACATATCCACAACTAACTATACATAATTTTATAACCAATACATGTGTACCAGTACATCTATGACACACAAAC
>DWEJ01001054.1:0-14043 GCA_018245835.1 Mysoria sejanus stolli
TTGAACGAATAATTGAATTGACATTTTTCTACCTGTCAACCCATTCGGCCACGAGAAGTCTGATCAGGAATTATCCTCTTGAGTTACAACAACTCAAAAATATTGTTGTTACAAAAGAGCAGATATAACTTAGCAAAGGGCACCTTGGGTAACTCCTGATCGATCGTGTACATTCAGTACGCTCCCCTCCGCCAGGTGCCGGCAAGGGCGTGATCAGGACCATGTACTGCAAGAGCAACAGCTACGCGGACTACCTGCCCGTGGACGTGTTCGTCAACGGGATCATGATAGCCGCTTGGAACTACCTCAAATATGGGTAGGGCACTCGCACCTTGTCAACTACCTTTTACAACTTGTAATCAATTCTTATTTATATGGGCCAAAATAATTGTGTCGACCAGGTTTTGAAGGAAGTTTTATAATTTTTGACCTTAATACTAAAGTTTAATTGTCGAGAATTAATCTCAATCGCAATTGCTGGAGAGCTTGAGCACATTCTACTACGCCGCTCCCATGCGGATCTCCTGAGATATGGTCAGTTCATTTGACGAATACTCTTCAAACTGTTGTAATCACGCCTGTAATCTCCGAAGAGGTAGACAGAAAAATATTATATTCTCCTACGTTTTAGAAATTAGGTTTTATATTCCACTATGTTATTGGTGGTTATACACCGCCTTGTAAAACCATCGAAGTTTTATAAAATTGCTCCTTAACAACGATATCCAGAACTGACGCTGTATGATGATTATAACTGTTATACGTTAACTTGCAGGGACAAAGCTTCCAACGTGATCAATTTCACCTCGTCAGCGGAGATCAAGGTCACGTGGCTGGAGATGATAGACGCGGGGAGAGATATCATAATGAACAGAGTGCCTTTGAACGGAGTCGTTTGGTAAGTTGGCTAAAACTCCTTACCACGAAGGTGAACCTTACCTGTTCACCCTAAAACGTACGTAATGTTACACACTTGGTTCCAGTCTAGTCACGTGTATCTGTTCTGTATTACGCCCGCGTCCCGTCCCGCAGGTATCCGGGTGGTTCAATGAAACATTCTCGTCTGCACCACAACATCTGCGCACTGTTCTTCCATTGGATTCCCGCCATCATTTTGGATACTCTTCTCGTCTGCTTGGGGTATAAGCCAGTGTGAGTATTCTTACGGTGTCCTCATTGATTTTTCTCTCAACCGAAGCTCCCGTGATATGGTTCTAGAATATTGGTCGAGATCGGTTAGGGTAAGCCTACATCCACAGATGCATTGATACACGATCATGCTGATAATGATGATTAATTGTGTGACTTAATTTCATGGTTTTACGATGCGGTCTCCGACACATACGTTAGCTATAATCTCATGCGGTACATGCGGTCATTGTGCAGGCTGATGCGGGTGCAGCGCCGCATCAGCAAGGGGTTCGACGTGTTCGAGTACTACACCAACAACCAGTGGGACTTCAAGTCGGACATCGCGCAGAGCGTGCGACAGAGACTCAACGTGAGAGAGCGACGGGACTACAAGATCGACACCGTCGGTGAGTGAGCTGTGTGCAATGTGGTCTGCTCTTTTAATGGGGTAGGGGAGTTATAGGACTTAGCGTTATAGGGGAGATGTAGGATCGAATAGGATTTGAAATTGGAAATTTTTGTTCACCTTCAATTGAGACAAAAGAGACAATTCGTCTCAATGATTACTTGCATAATTTTCGCTTACCAAGAATTCTTATATACTTATGGCAGAATACTATGCCAATATTGGAGTTCCTTTAAGAAGTTTTCAGTTAATTGCTCAGATTGTATTGTATGAGTTTGGTCGTGAATACGGGATTTATTGGCCTCTTGATGCAATGAGCACTCAACACACGTTCGAACTGCATTCTTGTGTCATGTTACTGCTGCTATATTAACAATTCCTCTTACAGCCAAATGACATATACCTTATTCTCACAACATGACCCAGGTCTGGATATATCGAAGTACTTCGAAGACTGCATCAGGGCGGCTCGGATCTACATCCTGAAGGAGTACGACGACACGCTGCCCGCCGCCCGGCGCCACATGAAGATGTGAGTGCACCTTCCACGAGGCATCCTGACTAGCTGGACGAACGTAACATCGTGCCTGTAATCCTTAAACCGGTGGACAGAGGCACTGCTAGAGAAAATCCTCCTCCCAGTACATAAACAATTGACTAACTGAATCATACCTTCTGCGTACATTCCTTAACAGCTGAGACTTTACAAGGGCAGTACTACTTTCAGTCCTTCTCTTCGGGAATTACAGAAATGATACGTGTTTAAAAGGACAGTAACTTTCCGTTTCAGAATGTGGTTCGTGGATCTGGCTGTGCGGATGCTGTTCTGGGCGCTGGTGCTGTACTGGCTGGGCGGCTGCCTGGCCGCGTGCTGGGGCGCGGGAGGCCCAGCGAAGGAGCTCGTGGTCACCACACACAGTTAACTTCTAGTTATATAAAACATTGCTCAATATTTTCATTTCATATTACATGTTAGTGTTAGGGATGCCCTATTTTCAGCAGTGAACCTCCAAATGGTTATGATGATGAGGCTCGGAGTCTGGATATGTGCCCGATGCGTGGCAATAGGCTGACCACCTATTGCATAGTGGGATGTAAACGTAACCGGTGAAACGTGGGAATGTTCTGCATTCCTCTGCCTATCTCTGCGAGGGTTACAATCATGTTATTACGTTTCTATTGTATGTTCTATTGTGTATCGTCTCTATCTATCTTATTGCTAATGCTGTAAGAGAGAATGAGATGAGACGCTTTATTGAACACTGCTATGTAGCGTTGTTTGGAGTGGACATTTGTATGTACCATCCACGATAGAGTCTCCCACGATATTCCTGGCTCTTAATTTAAATGTATTTTTAGTATCAAAATATATTTCTTGTTTATTGTTTTAATGTAAATGGTGCATTGGACTCAATGAAACGTAGGTGCTGTGTGAGATTACGAGCGACCAGGAACATCTGTGATGAAGTAAATATCAGTGGATATTGAGAGTAGTGGCAAGAGGACAGGGCACGAGGCGCTCCTTGGGGAAGGCCTTTGTCCAGCAGTGGGCTTAGTTACTATGATGATAATGTGTTTAAGGATGTATTCAATTTGTACATCTATAGTAAAAATATATATATGTATTTCTGGTTAAACTCTCAGACTGGTCTAGACTGCTTTTATTTACACATGGACATATTTTTTATACAAATATTTAGATGTAAATATAAAAATATGTTTTTTTTATCTATACATGTTTACTAGCAGTATTTTTTATATTTTGTCATTTAATGAATATTAGTTGTATGTAAATAAAAATATAATACAGTGTTTTAATTTGTTTTTTTTTATTAACATTGTTCAAACACAAACTGTTTTAATTAATATCTATGATGATAATTTTAAAGCCTTTACAAGATATTAAATTCGTTCTTTCTTTTTTAATTTAATATTAAATCAATTTAAAATTTCGATTATTTCATATTTTTTTACTTGAAATATGTTTTATACTGAAATATATTATGTCAGGTGTAGGCGTGAGAATAACATGATTCATGTCTGAAAGTACAGTTATGTAAAATCAGCTAAATACTATAATAAAAAAAAATTGTAAAAAAAATAGTTTTATTAAAAAAAAAAACTGTAATTAATAACAAAGTAAACTTATTAATTGTCTATTTTATATACAAACACACCTGAAACCCACACGTCCCACAAAAATCAGTGCTGTCTTACAAAATAACTACTAACTTAATTCTAGCCCACATCACTTACTTGATTACACATTTATTTCTATACATTTACAATATTCCATTTTCTCCAGCAACTATCAATATACGATTACTCGTTGGGAGCGTGAAAACTATAAAAGCGTCGATTTTAAATTGAGACTATTTTAATTCATGATTTAAGTTACTTGATTGTATGGTAACATTCTCAGACAATGGGCTTGACCATAAACCCTTAAAATATATGTGGAACAGGTGTATGAAGGAAACTTCTATTTTTATTGGGAATGACAAAACATGCATATTAGGATAGAATTTTTTTCAAAAATATTGTGCGACCAGTATATTATAACTTTACGAAAAAACAAAAAAATATCGATAACCACCAATTAAATTGATTTTCATGAAAAGAATTACATAATTTCGCTGACAGTTGACTCGATGATATCCAAATAGTGCCTAGTAACAATAAAAACTAGATATGCCGATTATCCAACTGTTGCTGCACCTCCGTTACCCTGCCGCTGTCGAGCAGCAGCCAGCTCCGCAGCCAGCCGTCCGCCGAGCTGATGGCCGACGCGAGCACGCCCGCGTAGGAGCACAGGAGCCACACCAACAGCGAGTAGAGGATGATCTTCACCACGAGGTCCGCTACATAACGACTGGTAGTACCAAACAAAAATATTTTACATGGAACATTCCACATGGCGATTTGTAACACCATATGCATCATATTATGTTTTTTAATTAAGTGTTTTGAAGGGAAATCAAACCCACAATTTCGGCTTCTGTGAGTAAATTTTCTAAGAGTTGGACCAGCAGATCATCCACAAAGAGAGTCACGATGAACGGGTAATTTTCGATTACGTTATTTAAATTCAAATGACATTTATTCAAAATCGGTCCCTTAGAACACTTCTTGTACCTACGTCGAAATGAAACTACCATATTATTAAAAGTAACCTCGTGATCTACATTATTTAATAACTGGTTTTTAGTGAAACAACAGTGATAGCCCATATTCCAACAGTGAAACAATAAAGGGGTCGGAAAAAAAATAAATTTAACCTCAACTCACATCTTATGCAACTTCCTGGCTCGCGGCAGGCTGGCCGGATCTTCCTTGCACACGTAGTGCCTCGCCCCTAGCACGTAGTCCCTGAGGTACTCGTCCCGATTCATAGTGCTGACGTCAGTGTAGAACACTTCGTTCTCCGTTCCGCTGATTCTCTTCTGCAGGGAGAGGAAGTTCGTGTTCTTGAAGTGCCACTCTTTAGTCGTGTAGTACTGCAGCACGTCGAGCCCGTGACTGATCCGCTTTTGAACGTTTACCATACTGCAAAGAAATGAATCCTTTAACTTACATACGCTCATTATTGAAAGCTCCAGTTTTGTAATAATCGGTAAAGAAATTGATCGAACCGATCAAATTAATATCTTGGTTGTTAGATCGCAGGCTGTTGAGTTGGCAACTTATTTATCTAACCCAAATAATAGTACTGTAGTTCCAATAAATCAAGCAAAATAAATGCTTTATGGAGAAAACATAGGGTGATGTTCGTTTGTTTTAAAATCGTGCTCTTGTACTTACAAAGTCTTCTTCCCAAGCAGAAAGAGTAGTGTGTCCAGGAAATATGCTGGTAGAATGTGGGTCAGAAAGAGGGTGAGCTGGTGCAACAGCCAGTAGGACTTGATGTTGCCGCCAGGGTACCACAGCGCGACGGTGTAGGGGTACGTGTTCACCCACTTTTCTCCTGACGAGTTTGAGGAGTGAATATCTTGATATCATGTGATCAATAGCAACGATTAATAATTGACCAACTTAAGACGCATCTAATCTTCCTATTATGCTCGATAGCGATCAAATAATAGCCTTTTATTATTATAATTAAGAATAAAAACAAGCTTTTAGTTTTGGGTTATAGCACATTGAGAGCTTTAAAGGATTTCCTCTTAACATCGGTAACGAAAATAGTGATTCTTTGATGTTTAATATACTCTTTTATGTTTAAGATACTCTTGTTGGAAAGGGCTAAAAAGCTGTAAGTATGGAATTAAGATAATCAACTCTAATAAAATATGTTTATGAAATATTCCTTGTAAATATTAATTGCTGCTTGTCATATGTTTGTCTGTATGTTTGTTCGATATTTACATAAAAAGTAATAAACCCTCTGCAAATTTCAGCAGCTAGATAAATTATTATCGATTTCGAGATATAGGATACGTTTTACTGAAAAAAATCATTCATTTCTCGGGAACAGCGACGAAACGATTAACCAGATAACGCATATTTAGTGTTAGAATACTTGTGTTAACACTATGGTTAACTTGCCATACCTGTTTCAATGACTTCCCGCCAACTGATCTCCTGCACACGAGACAGCGTTATGTTGTATATTCGCATATCTTTCGGCCTGCGAAAACAATAGCATTCGTTGAAATGACCTTCGGTTTTGTAGTGAGTTTAAAAGTTTAAACGACTACAAACGAAATGGCAAGCGAAAAACGATCTTCAGCTTTTTACTTGCGTTATTTTTACGCTGTATTAATTAGATAGTATTCTTCTATTTTTTCGGTTTTATACTCGAGAAAAGGCAATAAAACCATTTGACAAATTTTATGCTGTATTTTCGTTAACTGTTTAATGCGTAGCTTGTGTCTTGCCACAAACTATTTCCACAGAATCTATATGTCTATACACTATAATAAATAAATCTATATTTATGTCTATACACTGTAATAAATGTAAATAGTGTGGACTTATTAATAATATTGAAGTCATGTCATTTTTTAATTGAATTGGATTAACCAATATTTTACGATACAATATGTAGCCTTTAGTAACACCGCCATCTATTAGCCATTTGACTGGCCCGTGGTGCAGAGGTTAGTGAACCTGACCGTTGCGCCGGGGGTCGTGGGTTCGATTCCCACCCAGAATAAATATTTGTGTGCCGAGCACAGGTATTTGTTCTGTCTGGTTGTAATAAAAAATATCTATTTAAGTATATATTTATATGTATATTTGTAGTTTATCAACCGTCTGGGTACCATACCACAAGCTCTCTCGAAGCTTAGTTTGGGATCAGATGGCCGTGTGTGGAGATGTCCTAAGATATTTATTTATTTATTAGCGGTTGCACTTACTTATCCAGAGCTGTGACATATGCTATGAGGATGCACCCGTTGACTGTCACGTCGACTGGAATTGCGTCTGCGATGTACGAGGGTTCGCAGTGCATTGTGCGAATTACACCTAGATTTAGACATGTTTATTAGCTGCCTACCCTACTCATAAGTGAGAATCTCTCTTCCAAGTGTGAGAGCTTTGGAGCATACTGGACAACATTCCTCCAGTGTGGATTGGCAGAGATACGGAATAATGATAAGGCAATCTACAAGTTGTTTTTTTTTTTGTATACGAATTAAAATTACAAAAGGATTTATTATCGAAGGCGTGCTGCAAGAACAAAGTAAATGATCGATTTTTTATCCAGTCAATGTGGATGTTAGGCGTTTTATTAAATTAACCGTGTCCTACTAGAAATAGATTAGGAATTTTGCGAAGCTAAATACTTTTGTTACCGATACCTTTTCCACTGCCAATCAAAAGTCCCGTAGGTCCATTCATGTTGTCCACCCATCCTGGCATTGGCTCTTTCCACGCAGCCGTCACTGAAAGGAAGCATTATGTTCAAATCTACAATAGCAATGTTGGATTAATCTATGATATAATTACACCATCATCTACTTCGTAAAAAGCGTTTTCATTCAAAATATTATGCTATGAATTAGCAAAAAAAACAGAATTAAAAGCATCGAAAGACGGATTTTGATATGATGTTGGATATGGTTTTTAAGAATAAATAAATATTAAGGAACACAAGTAGTGCCATCTATTATCGCAAACAGAAATAACAACATCTACTTACCGATAGACGGCCTCCCAATAGCGATAGGAAATTTGCTGCTGAAATCTGCCACCAGATCTTCGGTGATCGCTTTTGTATAGGAATAAGTGTTGGGTTCGGATACAATTATTCTAGAATAGGAACAGAGTTAGATTATGCTGATGCCTGTTAATTGGATGACCCTGAGGGGCTGTCAAATATAAGTGTATCATAAAAAAATATGAATAAAATACTATAAGTCATCTTTAACCTCTCAGCAACAATGAATTAGCTTTACAACGAATGAAAAAAATCACAGAAATATGAAATATTGAATGTTCTGACAAGTTCCAATATAAAAAGAGAAAACTTACTTGCGTTCGAGGTAAGCCAGCATGTCATCATCCATCCAGTCCACGATGTCCATAATCTTTTGAGGTTTGTGGACAGCCGGGTACAGCTTCTCTTCCAGGACATCCAATTCGCAACGGCAGTACGCTGTCGATAGATGAACGAAAGCCTGTAAAAAAAATAAATGAATGTACCTTAGAACGGCGATCAACTCCAAGGATGTTCTGTCCAGAATTATTTGCGGGAATTATTCTCTCGTATGTCATTATCGGATCACTGATCACGGGGTGATGACGCAATCTATTCGTAGACTCAACATATTATTGTTCATAAGGGACCATATTATTACAAGCTGTTACGAACAAACATGATATTGTGCAAGTGACGTCTCAATCAGTAACATTTTACTTATCACGAGCACCAGTAAAGACATTTCACGAGAACTATTAAATTTCTTTATTAGTAACGTACCGATGCGGCTCGACAATCAAATTACCATTTGTGACGCCCTGATGTGGTACATTGGTGACGAAGTGCTGAACTTCCTATTGCTGCTTAATCATCACCCACTCGGCTGCATTCATGTCGATGTCAAAGGTGTTGTCAATTAAAATGTAAATAGAATAGGAGCAAGTAACACTGTTTTGAATAATTTGCATATGCGCATTTTGAATTAAATGCGCCCAATGAATTGAAATTTGGCCGACCGTTCAGAATTTCGGATGATGCATATATTAGATGCTCTACCTACCTCAAATTATATGGTCTTTTTATAAAGCAATTAAAATCTGCACTGAAATGTCTATTCCCGCTAAAGTGCATATTTTCAAAATATTCTCGAAAAACCTCACCTCGAGTCTCTCCATAGTTTCAGCCAGTTTCAGTACTCTCCAAGTACCTGTCGTGTTTAGATGCACGGCATCTTTGAGCTTCTGATCAAATCTGTTGAACGAATAGAATCTGTGTTTACTTACATTTGTTTATTTACAAATGTTAAACCAACTAAATAACTATTAAAACAATTGAAACTAAATACATATAAAAAGATAAGGGTATCACCGCAATAAAATGTTCGTTTAAAATATTTCAATGGTAAAGGAATATAAACGTAACGTCACGCCTGTAATCCTCAAAGAGGTAGGCAGATGAATGTAATACATTCCCACATTTCACCAGTTACGTTTACGTCCCAATAGTGAATAGTTGGTGGGCCTATTGCCATACACCGGGCACATTTCATTTCATTGAATTTATCATTTTCAATTACTACTAATATTGTATGGAAATCTACATCTGACTAATGTCTGTTATAAATATTTCAGCTAGCGCATTGTCGGCATGCATAAATTCCAATAATTACGGAACTGTCTGTTATCTGTGCTGTATACTAAGGCTTATTATTTCATAATTGAATCGTGTAGTATTTTATAAGGCTTTAAGTCATTTGGCTACATCTAAATATAGACAGTCATTAATTTAATTACCTGACACACGCCGCGCTGTGAAATACAATGTGACAATTCTTCTGTAATTCTTGTCTGTCGTCATTGCTGAGACCTAGATCTTCTTCTAAGATGTCTCCGGCCACTAACTTGAGTTTCTGAAAGACAGATGGCTGCTTCTCTCTTAGCGCGTCGAAGAGCTAGAAGTGAATAGGTATTTTTAAGTAAAACAAGACGATAAAAACTTCTGATGTATTAACCACGTGTTTAGTTAAATAGAAGTAGGAAATATTTTAAATAACTTATTTCTTATAATTACGCCTATATTTCCCGGATGGTTTGCCAGAGGAGTGTGGTACACTCACACGATACACCTATCAAGTTTTGGAATAGGTGAGTGAACTTATTGTCGTATAATGGATACTAATCGGGGCCCCGATCCACTACTAAAAAATCTAAGTTGGAAGGATCCAATAGTATCTATCCGGGAACCGAACCCAAGACCTCTTGATCAGCAGTCGTCTTTGCAACCAGTCGACTAACGACTAAACTATAACTAAACAAACAATAACTCAATTGTTACTTATAATAAGTATATATAACGCAACATCACGCCTGTAATCCTCAATGAGCTAGACAGTTACACTTTCGATCTACTATGAATCATAGCGTAACATATTGATTATTTCCAGAGTTTTTAAAATAAGCGTTTCGATTTTAATACTAATATAATCACTATCTTAATTATAAGGTAGGTATTTTAATAATACTATAAATAATTAAAAATAGGTTAATAAGTAAATCACCATTAAGTCTTTAATAGTTCGATTTGTTCCCCGGTATCTTTTGAATGTGAAAGGATAAGGTCACAGTAAGATGAAAGTTTTTATCCTATATTTCTCTATTGTACGGATTGTATTGATATGTGATTTAAATAGCGTGGCCTAATCTTAACTAAATTCTTTCGCAGAATTATATCTGACATGCATTAAATACAATTACCTACGTTATGAGGTAACAAAAGATTTGAATTAATTGTTGAATACATACCAAACATAAACCGCATACATAAACTCACCTTAGTATTGCATAGATCCTTCAACCTCTCCTCAATAGATACGCCTTTTTTCTGTCTCATGAGCAGGTATATTGTTTTTATTCCCGTACACGATCTTAGTAGCTTCTCTACGAGGACCTACAACATAAATATTGATTATCTGGTTATGTTAATCGTTAGAAGCAATGAATTGAATACTATGTAATATTTGTGGTAAATATCTGGTTACGTTAATCGTCAGTAGCAGTGCATTAAATAGGTGGTAATGTTTGTGGTAAACATGTTCAGCAGTACCGCTGTCGCGAGAGGAAAGTCAACCGAGTGGTCAACATTGGGAGCAGCAGAATGGAGCTGAATAGATTAATCAAATTTTGTTTACATTGACTTAGTACTCGAGAACTTTACTATTTGAGTAACTTAAGTTCACAATAACATTGCATATTGTGTTCTCATTCTTACCTTTCCAAGAAATCCAGTTGCGCCAGTGATAAAAATGCACTTGCCTTCATAGAACTCTGCAACCGATGGTGTCATTTTGAACTAAGTTTAACGGCTGGTTACGATCTGCAATCGATGATTCATGTAAGAAATTATAAATAAAACAATACAACGTTACGTCGTCCAAGCCAGAGTCGACAAGTCGGACGATGGGTACGATGGAAATACGGGAAAGTTAACGTAAAATTTTTGCGTAAACGTTAAGCGCATTTACCTACACGTTTATCAAATTAATAACTGACATTTACCTATAAATTATTTGAAAATTACGTAAAAAATTTTAGTTCATCGAATTATCTACTGAAATAGGTAAATACTTGTAGGCATATAATTTATTTAAATAGCTAATTTAATGAATTAAAAATTTTACGTATTAGGTAAAATTATCTTTCGTACGTCCGTTACATAGGCAATCTAATATAAACGTAACTGGTGAAACACCGGGGTGTACTACACTCTTCTGCTTAGCACTTCGGGGAGTACAGGCGTGATGCTAAGTTACGTTAGTAAAGGCAGGTTGATATAGTTATGACTTATAAGACGTGATTTCTTACTACTAAGCCTTCTGCGCGCCATCCATCAAATGATTGGGTCGTGTACGCGTCGCGATATAATAGAAAAATAAACACACCAAGTCGCAAACGCGTTACCGTAATGGTGCATGCAACCGACGCATAATTATTTTCTTATACCAAAACAACGAAATCAATTACCCAAGGCGGGAACTGCTATCCGTTCTGTTGACTAACAAGTCGTCAGACTGCTGAAATTAACGCTTCAGCGGTCGATATAAAGCGATTGATTGGAAACAGAAATTACTAGAATTATCCATGTGTCAGTGATAGAAGGCCACGTAATTTAGTAGCTGGATAGCGTTTCACAATTTAACATGTCGCCTGTATTTGACTGGAGTTAGGTAGAAAAGTAGCACTCTCCTACACAATATCATCAGCTGCGTTAAACATTCCACGATGGAGTAGAGTTTGAGTCTTCCGCTATAAGCCAGGCACACATAGAGACACTGACCCACTAGAAATATAAGTTAAAAAATCCAGTAGCACCCGAATCAAGATTCGAACTGACAACCCCTCGATCAGCAATCGCACAAGCAACCACTCGATTTCAATAGTCCAACAGTGGACTTAATCAGGGTGAATATTTAATGTCATTTTTAATGTTGTATAACGGATGAAGTATTTAAAAGGAAGTATGTTTTATAAACTTTCATGATCATCAGTCTTTTCAGGTCCCTTGCTGGACACAGGCCTCTCCCCGCGCTGGGCATGGGCTGGGCATCGCAGAGCTACGGCCAGGCATGTAGCCGAAACTATAAAAACAGTGCCGTACAAGGATTTGTCAGCGCCTGATTATCACTTTATCAACTTTAGGGATTCAGTGCTTTATTCAATATCACACACAAAGTAAGGATAATGAATTTCATTAGGAATTCATAAATCCAATGAATTATTTATGTAAACGAACAAGTCCAATTTCATTACAAACAAACACACACACACACACTTGGTCAAACCTCACCGCTAAGGTGAAGTATTATTTATCATTGTCATCAAATTCACTACCTTTGTTGTTCCGCAGGCTGATTACTAAAGCCAACGATGCAAGGATGGCCAATGTTCATTAAAATCAATTCATTTCAACCCGTTCAACTCTTTCGTAACTCGTTATGAAACGCAGTCTAGCAGTTTTTTGTTTTAGTTGTGTGTAAAATTAATGATTTCATGGGTTAAATGAAACTCACAGAAATATTAGCTATTACACTGTGCTGTTGGACAAATGGTTATTTTTTTTGTCACTTAAGTTCAATTTCGATAAAAAAATATTTATTAAATACACACACATTACTGAAAATCGGAAATATTGTCTATATACTTACTTACCTACATACCGATCGTGCTATTCAAAATAAAACTAATAAGTTGAGTCAGGACTTATTTTGTGAAATAGTACTGTTATTAAGAATTTTTTTTAACTTATCTGCGATGTACGAAATATATTATCTGCATATATATGATAGGTCTTTACCTATGAAAATGCCGTTCTGCCGTACTGGCCATTTCAAATCAAAAATCATTTGTTTAATAGTATTTTGTTTTCAACGCATTCGAATGTTTTTCATCATGGATACTTTGTAAATCCGAGTAATTATGGAGTATGAGTACCGTCGTGGCAGCAAAGCGGCACAAGCGGACACTAAAAAATGAACGCACCACCCGTGATTGGTTTGCCCGCTTCCGTTCTGGAAATTTTGTCTAGAAAAATGAACCTCGTGGTCGTCCGAAAACTTTGGTCGACATTGACGAATTAAAGACGATTGTGGAAGCTGAAGAAACTCAATCTACGGCTAAATTAGCAGCAGCTTTCGACGTTAACATCAAAACAATATTGGTCCATTGGTCCATACCCCACGATCTCAATGATCGCAAGCGTGGAGTACGCATCGAGACGTGCCTTGAACTGCTCAACAGGCATATAAATGAAGGAGTTCTGGATCGCATTGTTACTTGTGACGAGAAATGGATCCTGTTTGACAATCGTAAGCGCTCAGCAAGTTGGTTGGACCCTGGTTCAGCACCCAAACAATGCCCTAAACGAAAACTTACCCCTAGAAAAGTGATGGTCTGTTGGTCTAACGCGGGTGTAATTCATCACAGCTTCTTACCAAACAGAACATTACTGCAGATATGTGGTCAAGAACTGAACACAATGATGGAGAAGCTCGCACGTCTCCAACCAGCGTCAATTGGTCATTCGTTCCGCTCCACTGCTCCTGCACAACCCGCGACCTCATACTGCACATCAGACGGTCTCCAAGCTACAAGAGCTGAGGTTGTAAGTTCTCCGTCATCCGTCGTGCTCACCAGACCTTGCGCCTACCAAGAACGGATCCAGCCTTGGCACCAAGGGGGGTCACATTCAAGAACGGATCCAGCCTTGGCAGCAGGGGGGGGGTCACATTTTATTATAGATGCGTTCATTCCCCGATAATGTATTTGATATTAAAGTTATTATTATATTAGTTAAGAACTATATAAAG
>DWEJ01001055.1:0-14032 GCA_018245835.1 Mysoria sejanus stolli
AACTCTGCCAATCAAAAGTATCATACATATATAAACATACACGAATACGTATGTAATAAGGGTTATATAACATAAAATATTACGCCTATATTTCTTCAAAATTGTTGGCGGAGGAGTGTAGTACTTCCACTTTTGATTAGTTATGTCATGTTATAAATTGCACGGAGTAGGGGGTGAGAATCCGACCTACTTTTGGGCATTTCCATTTAAAAACTCATTAACACTTTAGTCCATCGGAGGACAGAGCCCAGGATATCTTACTCAGCAATTCTGCTTTTGAACGATGCGTTAAAATCATTCCTTTTATTTCTTAACGAAACCACCCAAAATATTGACATAATATGTGTTGGCGAAAAAATAATATTAATGAAGAATAATATTGTATTTTGAGACAAAAAATACGCTTCGAAAACATAGGGAACAAGACAAAATTTTCAAAGGAAAAAATGTGTATATTTAACGTTTTATTCTTATATGAATATGGTAATGACGCGAACGAATGAACTAGCAGACGAACGAATGACGAACGAAGCGCGAACGTTTGCGGTCCGAGAGAATATTGAAATAACACGCTTTTATAAATACATAAGAATTGATGGTTGACATGTTGAGATATATATTTTAACTGTTCAGTACATAAAAGCACTATAAATAATTAACAACGTTTACTTTGAACATTAACGTTATATTGGATGACTAAGATTTTAATATTGAAAAATTGTTTTTTAGGCAATCTTCATTAACGTCATTATCATCATAAATCGCTTCATCCTTTCAGTTTTGGGTTTCCACTAAGCCGCACCAGAACGTCGTCTGTTGTATATATAGCAGGATACTCCACCACCGGCAGGGGAGTATGTCTTTGTTTTCTAAGTGGAGGCTTGAAACCCATACACCTCCTCATTCTAATAGTAACAGTTTTATTAACTTACCAACATCAATACTATCTGACGCTATCAGTCAAATTTGAATTCATATCAAAAAACCGACAAACACTTCAAAATCATTTATGATTATTGCCCGCATGTTAATGCATTTCGTTGACATATGCAAGCGAAAGTTTAAATAGATGGAAGCGTGGCTATCAATCAATGTTTCATTATACCTAACTGAGCTAAACACTGTTATTCGTTCCTGACAAAAAATATAACATTACGCCTGTAATCTTTGAAGAGGTATGTAGATAGGAGTGTAGTATAATCCCACGTTTCACCACTTACGTTTAGTGAATTCCATTATGAAATAGGTATATGAAATAGGATTATGAAATAGGATTATGAAATACTCCGAGCCACTTCTGGATAAAATTAAATTAAAAAAGTCCAATAGTGCCCAGCCCGGGATTAGAACCCAGAACGGCTCGTTTGGCAGTCGCGGTTGCGACCAACACGACCTACGAGGCAAAGTCTAATAAAAGAGCGAACTACGCTTCTTCTGACGACAGACAGCTAACGCACAACATACAAATGATAAATATAGTTATATTGCTTAATATAACTTTCTCGCTGTAAATAGGTACAACAAGACCATTCGAAAAGCGGTTGGTAGTCACAGTCTAACAAGAACATAGCGCTGACGACCGGATATCCGGTAGGCCGGCGCACTTGTTGTAGGACAGCCGCCAAGCGGAAAAGCGGTGTGTTAAAGCATATGTGTAAACATATATACCGCACACATACAGACACACTCATACACTCATAGACTCACACGCGCATTAAAGAAGTGTGTCATGACGCGAAATAATATATAGTTTATTTGATTATTATACCATCATTTACATACATACCAGCTAATGTAACCAAACCAAGTGGTCGCATGTTCACTTAGCTACTGCTAGTCTTAATTGACTTCAATTGACAGAAAAAAAAGGCTTGTTTGACTTAAATCACATTTTAACTGCAGTTCCTGAAAATCACTGACTCAGTACTTAAATATATCATCGACCATGGATAATTCACATTCTAAGGCATCAAATCGATGTAAAGTGTCTGTACTTCTAAGTACATTTTCAAGAGAAGTCATGATGATGAACGACTGAGTTACAAGTAGCTTACAAGCGTCTTAATATTTCTATGTTTCAAAATTCTAACATCATATAATTTCTACCGCATGCCATATTAACTATTCTGCCTGTACGAGCGTAGCGTCAGCCTGTTGCATAACAACTTAATTGATAAGACATTATCACCGTAGGTGTAGCTGTGCAAGAATTCGATAGTATATTAATAGCACTCCTAGCATTGTCCTGCTAATATAAGGTATAGTATTTTTCTTCAAATAAAACCTAGTATTATTAACTATTTTATTATTGATAAGGAAGCAGTTACAAATATACGCAGTCACCAGTTTCCTCAAATAGGACTTTTGGTGGCAGTTAGTTCAGTCAGTTTATTTACTTGACAATTCAGGAGCGTTACAAAAATAAACAAAATCAGTACCTACATCATTAAATAAAATTAATATGGCCGAAACAGATTACACTAATAGTGAAACTACCATTATAATTAATTGCTAATCTGCATTTAAGAAATTCTTGCTACAGTATATATAGCCTTAACCCTTCTAATGCCGAATGAAGACCCATCTCCAGCGGCGGAATGATAAATATCTAACACAGGAACGCTAATGGAAAATTTCCGCTACCATTTATCATTGGTTCATTCTCAAAAGATTTGGATATCTCCGAATATCCCGGTGAAATTGCGTAATATTCCAGGTATATAAAATATTCCAGGTATTTTTTAACTACGTGAAAGACTAGAGTTTGGCTGCCACATGAAGCGCGTGTGCTGCGAAGCGCTCGCAACAGTTAGTAATAACAGAATGCAATATGCACCAGTGTACTTGGTAAAATATGTCCCGCAGTAGCCGAACCACACGTACATATCTTCACGCCTGGTCTCATAAGATAATCAGAGAGCACCGAGTGAAAATATCTCTAATTTAACAACTAAAATCAGAACCTAAATGGTTATTGTAAACACACTACAAATATTTGACGTATAAAACATTCTATTATCACAAGCAGCATGAATATATTCGTATCAAATCGAAACCTTGTTCGTATGTAGACTTTGAGAGTGTTCAGCTCTAAAACCTAAAAGAATTCCACATGCTACGGAGACTTAAGCGAATAAAAAACAGATGTACGCTCGAACAAAGAACGAAATGATATTAAAATTGTTCCGCGCGTGCAGCCGAGGCAGAGTCGAAGTATTTAATAATTATTTCGTATTAAGCCGGGGGGTGGGAGGACATGGGTAGGGGGGGCCGTAACATTTAATTAGGGTTACCGACATAAAGGCTTTATCTTTATGTAATTCAACGTATCGCGAATTTCAAGTCGTTTGCACTGATTTTCATACCAGAATATTTCAACAAAAATTATCATAAAATAGGATTGTTTACCAAGTATGATATTGATTAAATTCTGTAGCGGTTTAACTCGCCTTATGTTTTCTCCGCGGCAAAAACATATGTGAGTCAATTCGGCACATGATTTAATCATGTATACAAATTAGTACGAAACATTTAACAATAACAAATTATATTATTAGTATTGTTTTGATGCAAGCGTCTGTAATGACGACCGCTAGTGAGTGGCTGGATTTAGCGCAAGAGCGGGTGTTGCAACAAGCTTTGGAACATAGACCAATAACTATGAAGGAATCTGCAGTTCGTTTTTTTATATCATAGACTACATTATAGCACGCCCGTAATCCCCTAAGAGGTAGGCAGAGGAGTACAGATACACTCCCAAGTTTCACCAGTTACGTTTACGTTCCACAATAAAATAGCTGGCGAGCCTATTGCCATAAACTGGGCGAAAATTCTAACACCAAGCCACCACTAGAAATTTTAACTAGGAATCCTATTTAACATAATACAACAGTGTCCGAACCGGGTCTTGAACCTACAACCTCTTGATCGGCAATCGCGCTACTAACCTCTCTACTAACTATTCATTATAGACGACGATTTCTTATTTTTTTTAAAAAGAAATGCAAGGTACAAGGTAATTTAACGGAAATAAAAGACGTCGTTCTACATTTTCAGCAGAAAGAAAAATAGACCGGAGCGGACATCGATACTGATCACGGGACATAGATTTGATCTATGTCGCTTCTCTCTAGGACGTGTGATGTCTGCCAACACGCACTTGGCCAGCGCCGCGGACAACGGCCTTACCCTGGTCGTTATGAGGGAGATCGTTATGAACAGACGATCGAATAACGACGCGTGTGACGATGGCATATGGGTAAAATTGGTTCTAATTAACGTAACACCATGCTTGTAAACACCGAAGTGGCAGACAGGAGAGTGTCGTATGTGTACTCACACGGTGCATGGAAGGTTACGTTTACGTCCCATAATGTATTGCCATAGGTGGTGAATCTACTGCCGTACACCGGACATATATCTAGCCTTCTTTTACTATACACTATTAAATTTATCTAACTTAGATATTCTAAATCAGAAAAATCCAATATTACTCGAACCGAGAGTTGAACCCAGAACCTATCGACCAACGAGACAGTAATTAATAGTCATAATATTTATGTCTATGTTTTATTAATTAAGTCCTATCAATAATTATCCTAGTAAATGGAAGCATTGAAAATGCTTGTGCGGCACTCGCATTTTCGATTTTCGATTTGAACAATGTTGATTCAGGCAATCACATCACGAAAATAACCATGCGCACCGGCATTTACATAAAGTTGATCTTACAAACAACGTAACAAAACAGAGATAACTCAACTCAACGAACTTAATATTTATTAAAACAATAATACGATAACGTTGATACAATTTCTGAAAGGTACATTAAAAATTTTTAATGCCTATGTACGAATGACTGATATAAGCTTCGCACATATAAATTAACATTTTTAAAACATGCATGATATAGAAATCACAACTTAAGCTTTTGATCCCAACTTAAGCAGCAATAGAATTTGTGTTATGGTAACTAAACGGTTGATACGCCATACAAATTTTTATATATTAAAATAGATTTTTTTCTCACCCAGACCCAAAATACCTGTACTCATTACACGAAGATCAATTCGGGGTAGGAATCGGACTCAGTCAAATCCAATCGAAAATGATATGACTCAGAACGAAGCGATTGTAAACAAGTATAAAACGATGATAACATGCAGGCACGGTACGTCCACGTAAGTGTAAAATGCCAAAAAAGTTAATTATTTTCTCTACCAATTTTAATAATATCTTCTCATTTTATCGAACACCAGTTTGCATGTGTATATAAGTATATGTATAAAAATACACTAGATTTCAGTATAGAATAGAACCTCAAAATAAGTATTTGATTCGGTGTCGGCATTGTTTTCAGTCGAAACTAACGCAAACGCCGAAACTTCGGTTTCAGTTTCGGCTGAAAACCCCGTTTCGGTCAGACGCTAGCCACTATACGTACGTAATACGCTCACGTGCCGCGTCTAACCGTCATTCGCTCTGTGGTTGAACAACAGTTTTGAACTTGTCCACTTCAACCGAACTACTTTTAGACGAGAGCTCAAGTTCCCAACTCACACATTGTTACGTGCATATGTAGTCTATTCTTGGCTTTTGTACTACGTATGTCATGTGCCTATTTAGTGTTCCACGACATTCGCCGTAACAAACAGACGTCATTGCTGATAAAAATTTTTATGACAATGTGAATTGTTTGATCATATAATTTAACATTTATATATGTATATAGGTATGTATATGTACTAAGCGTTCTCGCTTGTAATAATAGCTTAGATAGTCATTTACAATTTAGGCTTCCACTTCTGACCTTCAGGATGTCAATCCTGGTGCGCGTTCTTATCTTTACAATATTACTGTATTTACAGCTTTATTTATAACATTATGTAACGACCCATTGAGTCGTTTCTAGCAAAGAATGTGTTTCTGAACCAAGATTTGGAAACTATAACTGGTAAACTAGTGGTCGAGCAGTGGTCGAAACTCGAGCCTAATGAGGTTCGAACGTTATTGTATAGATAAGAGTCGTCTCATTACCTCGTCAAATGTGGTCTTCATTCCACACCTTGACCATATACTGGTATTTGTTAAACATTAGCAGTATGAACGTTAACATTGAACGTCTAATTCAATTTGTTTGGATGGCTGTGTGATAAACGTATGTAACGTATAGATAAATCTCAGCTTTTAACATCTGTTATCCTTTACTTTACACCTAATCTGCATCTCCTCTATGTACGCAATATTATTAAAAATGGGTACAGAGATTTCTCAGCGTCTGAAACATATAATGATATATTGTGACTGTAGAGTTGTTGTAGGCGCTACTGCGCTACTGAGGTCCTGGGTTCAAATACCAGGCCGGATACTATTGGATATTTACGTAATTTGAAATTTTTAGTAGTTCCTAGGAATCTAGACTTGTCTCCGGTGTATGCCAATAGGCTCGTTCTCCATTCCAGCTGGTAAACGTAACTGTTTAAACGTGGGAGTATCTACACTAATACGCTTACCTCTTCGGGAAACAGGTGTGATGTTACTGTAAAAACGGGACCGTAGGCAAACATACACATATGCATATCAGTGGTCTTTAAGTTACAAAACAAATATTTAACTTTACGCCAAATCAGAACCAACATTTGAGCTTGTTACAAACATCTTTTTACGTAACTACGTAACTTCACGCCTGTAATCCTCGAAGAGGTGGGCAGAGGAATGCAGAACATTCCCACAAACATCTTTTTTTGGGTAGTAATCGAATCCCGAACCTCCATCTCAGCAGTAAGGTTTGCAAACGCAGTGGTTAGGTTACCAATAGAATAAAATACTGCGGAGCATACCATAACTAACACTCACGATTAATGCAATACCGTTGAGAATTGCTTAATTCGAATCGATTCCTCCGTCTGCTGTTCTCGTACAGTTAACAATATTATTTATTTACTACGACTAATGGACTGTCTAACGCATCGAGAAACACATAGAGAGCGCTCCGGTCTTAATGATTTACAACTGAAAGAGTGTTTAAACGAAAACTCGTAGAGACTATTAAGAATGATTAACCGAAAACCTCATGTTTGTGATGTCCAAAGAGATTGATACATCATCATGATCATCAAGCTATTGTAGTCCACAGCCGGACATAGGCCTCTGAGGGGTTAGACCCACAATCCCAACGCTGGGCTCGCGGGTTGGGGATCGCAGTTCCCGCACCGCCTACACTGTTGCCAGTAGGCAACCAGGGCATGTAATTATCCCTAGACAGACAACGGCCTACCGCAATCTGCAAGATACAAGACTGATACGAACTAATACTGTCAAACACTTCCACCTTGGTAAAATAGCTCAGATATTGGCTGACGGTGACAACAGTGGGGTTTATCACGCTAGTTCGCTTATTTCATTTCCGTACAATTTGCAGTTAGCGTATGGCGTTAACGCTTACAGAATAGTATTTTGTCTAACCCCACAAATGTCACAGACATGGGAGTGCTTAAACGAACAGAGCAATGTGTAGAACAACCAGTATCAGTTCCCTGCAGACGCCTTAAGGACTTGGCGTGGTAACTTGTGTTTACTTGGTGTTGGTGGTTGATGTAACTGAGAAAATGTGAAATTTAGACACATCGCAGTGCTTCATAATGTTTTGTATAGAGCGTAAAATCGGCCAATCTGAGTCTGACCACTGTGGCGGACTATGACCTTATTTACAGCTTCTGCTAACCCGTGACCGAACCCGTGACCAAGAGTTGAACAATAAACGGGTTGATTGTACTGATACCTATCTACATACTTGGGGAATTCTGTTATGATGATAATAATATGATCTGTCCGTTTAATACGCTTTTACGGCTTAACATTTAAACTAAATTAAATGATTTATTTAACGTCAATAATTAAAAACAATGAAACGAACTTATACAACGAATTAAAATTTATTTTTAATCAAATGTAACATAACGTCTTTAATACCCGAAGAGATAGGCAGAGGGATGCGGAGCACTCCCACATTTTAACAGTTACGTTTACGTCCCACTATGGAATAGGTGATGAGCCATACACCGTGCACAGATCCAAACTCCTAGATTATACTAGAAAATCTAAAAATTAGAAAAATTTTATAGTGCCCGACCCGGGAATTTACCCAGGACTTCCCGATCGACAGTCTCGCTTGCAACCAACATGACCAACGAGGCGGAAAAAATATTTTTTAATAAAAGAAAGCAGCAATCAAGAAAGCACCGTTCAAAATTTTCCCCGGCCGTGCATATAGTCCTATACAGTTAGTCACGTTGCCATCAGTGGATCCAATCTCTCAATTACATCTAATCGTGACGTATAGCCTTGTAGTGTCTCTGACAATAACTTTAACAGGACACATGTTCTGGTGTTTTATTGATTGTGCTTAACTTTGCCACTTTGATTTGCTATAATTCTCCTACTCCTTACGAGAAGTACGGCCGTGATAAAATTTGTTACATACAAAATAGGTACATTAAATTAGAAATTAACACGAGAACATAATACGAGTTTCATTACGCGCGCGCACAGTGTGAGAATAATACGAGGGAGATAACGGCTCGTACGGCGCACACGATTGCGTCCGCTAATTGTTCACGTTGACATACCTAGTGAAATATTCAGTTTACGCCAGCGATTGTTTCATGAGAGCTGGCTGTATTTACATGTGTACGTTGTCATTTTCATGTCATATTTCATTTAAAACGTTCACGAGTCGAGAGTGCACGTTAGCAGTATTTTTTAATTTAGCATTATTTCCAAGGCTTTGTATTTTTATATAGTTCATTGGTTTCGTGCTTTATTTTCCACTTTTTTAACTGAGACGTCTCCACACACTGCCATCTGCTCCCCAAGTACGCAGATTCCGTGTTACGGTAACCAGACGGTTGATAAATTACATATATGTAGATCATTTTTACAGGCTGGGTCACACGAAAGGAGCCTCCACGAGCGGCGACTGTGTCCAATTAATTACACACATACTGCCCGGTGCACCCTGGACATTGCGACTAATCCTTTCACCACGACGGCTGATCGCACGTGATCACCTGTCGGCGACTAATCCTTTCACCACGACTGCTGATCGCACGTGATCACCTGTCGGCGACTAATCCTTTCACCACGACGGCTGATCGCACGTGATCACCTGTCGGCGACTAATCCTTTCACCACGACGGCTGATCGCACGTGATCACCTGTCGACTCGACGAAGAAAGAAAAGATTTTTATAGCCTTCATTCCCTGATGGGGTAGGCAGAGAAATATATTAAAATTTGAATCGAATTCACCTCGTTTCATCAGGCTTTCTTAATATGTATGACAGGAGTGTAATGAACAACCTGGAAAAACTATGTCTGGTCTGTATGTATAAAGATAATGGGCATACAGTACTGCGTACCCGGTACGGACATTGCGCAAAGATCGCTAAACCTGGTCAAATAGAGACTTTATCTTGTAAACGGTAAGCGTTCAGCCGGAATTTCAACGCATGAGAAGTGAAGATGCACCTGAGTCATAAAACATTAGGACCAGCACAACCTTCCGCTCTTCAATCGTTTGTATAATAAACATAGCATTACATCTTTTCATACAGAGCAAATAGCTCTGACATCGGCACAATATATCACCCTCTCTATCAGGTGCCTGAATATTCAACTTCTTCATATTTTTTCAACTGCTTTCCTTCAATTTCATCTCGAATTTGATCTAGATCTTGAATAGTGATCTCCGTTCATTCTCATGAGACTCACACGCACACAGGATTTTCATTGTGCTTCCTAATATTTGCAATCCGTTTTAGACGTTTTCCTCTAGGCTCTATGGTATATCAAGACACACAAATTATACTTTGGTTAACTTGAGACTTGCAGCATAATACTCCATAATCCCATATAGCCATTTAATTGAGGTGCGGCGTTTTCGACTATGAAGTATCACAATCAACTGTACAATAAATATTTTAGGGAATTAAATTATTAGGCGCGGACTTAAGCTTTTTAGTAAAAGCGCTTTTAATAAATGTAATATCGAGCTTTAAACATTTTCAAATAAATTCTCTTTAGGGTTTTTTTCTATACATATTTGCCATCCAATTAGAAGCTTTTTTATTGAAATGTGTAAAATGGAAAATTTTAACAGAATCGTGAATATAGTAAATTGGGATCGGGATTAAAATTTTCGTTAAAAGCCGGAAATGAAATATTTTATAATAAATTCATTTACGTAATTTTCTTTATATACATATTTGCTACCCAATTGCATGCTATTTAAATTTCGTTTAAAAGGTTTAAAACGTAAAATGAATCAAATAAGAAAAAAATATAATAAATTTGGAGCTGAATTCAGTTTTTCATGAACATCGTGAAAATAAAAAAAAATAATTAGATTCCTTTTGCATACTGGAAAAGTGGCAGTGCTGGTAAATAATATAGCCTGGAAGAAAAACAGTGCTTTCCGGTCAAGTAACATGTTAGACAGTCTGCAGCACCATCGGTAGCATTACCAGAGTCATGTACATACTTACATAGATATATATAGCTATCTGTGAATACTCTCAAGCAAGCCCTAATACCATAATAAGAGTTGACATTTGAACTGGGGGGACATTGAACGTCGAATATTGTAAAATACGATAGCCAATTTATTATGAAACAAAGTAATATTTTGTTTGTATCCACCGGTAATCACATTTGTAAGAAACCAACTATGTAAAGATGCATTATGAAAAATTGCAAAACAAATATACAGTACAAATGTTCTTGGATCCAGTTATCGGGAGAGACCAAGAGTCATCTGTCTTGAGCCAAAATAGGGCAGATACTGGTTGTGGCTATCAAGAGGTTTATCAAGTCGTAGCAGAGGTGCATTAGGTCTGTAAGGTTAGATATTTCGCACTCGCTGTTCTCTGTCTCTCCGAAACAGACCTGGAGTGATATTATAAGAATAATAATGAGGTAGAGTTCAAGGTAGATTTTGGTCTACGCTTCCAGTCAACGGAGAGGGGAAGCTCACACACAATGCCATCCACTCAACTGGCACGTTTAATTACCTAGTCTCTCAACGGTCAGTTTAAACATAATACTTAAAATACAAATTAAATGTAAATAGTTGTAATTAATTTATTTCTATGAATTTTACTAAATTATACTATGAATATTCTACATGAACGAATTAAAAATACGATATAAAATAATGGGATCTACCTGTATAGTATTAATAACTTTAAACAATAAAGTTATATACTACAAAAATTGTATCGGGTGAAACTTTTTATCTGGTGGATAAAAAATTTAAAACCATATAAAATGTAAATGTGTTTAACTGATTAATTATATAATGTACTTACAAAGCGCACCAAAGTTACGTCGAGTTGCGATTCTCGGCGAAAATTGTGCAAGAGTCAAAATTAAAACCAGGTCAAATGCAAAACACCACAGTGCATTCGCTAGAACGTGAAACAAACAATAAAAGAACAGTTCGTAAAGACACAACGGATTGTTCAAGAGAGATAAGTCGAGTTGAAATTTGGATTTGGTAATGTTTTCATTAATGATTAACGTTACAAATGTTCGTTAGGTTTCGGTCGCGAGCGGCGCGTACCTGCGTCCACACCGTTCAGCGCCCGAAGCGCTACTGACTGACACTGGCAGATATGAAGGCTCGGTAGGCGCCCAGCGGTCCCGCAGGTGCGCGCCCGCCCTACGCCCCGCCCAACATCGCGACGCCCGTTACACGAGTGATTAACCAACTGATGTTCATTGTTAATTATTTTAATTGCATTTGACACTTTTTTAAACGAAGTAATTAATTTGTAACGTAACGAATACCACAAACAGTACTTAACATTACATTTATATTACTTAACTATTTATGTATACTTAACTTATTTATATTACTTAACATTACATTTGTATTATAATTAATTATGTATAAAAATTACCTCACCAACTATTCCATAGCGGGATGTAAACGTAATTGGTGAAATCTGCATTCCTCTGCCTATCTCTTCGGAGATTACAGGCGTGAAGATACGTTAATTATGTATAACGTTGAGTTGGATTCAAGATTTCAAGAGTTTTATTATTTTATTACACTGAGCTAGGCAAATTAAAACCATACTTATATAGTATTGTTAGAAAATATTGTTTTTATGCTAGGTAAGATATAGCCACAACTAGTTATAAACATCAATATGAGTACATATTAAAATCGTTTAAAATGTAATGTGCATAATAATATGTTGTTTATTTAAAACAGAATAAATAATTAATTATTTGTCAATATTAACTTTACGTCTGATAATTTCTTGTGCCATAATTTCTAGCGTGTAATTTTCAGTAGTTGGGTTTTGGTTTTGAACTTACTTTTTATTCTAAATTAAAATTATGCAGTGATAGCTGGAGGATTTAAAATTTAACCCCTTACTCCTGAATTCCTGGGTTTAAATATTGGCGGGCAGCTCAGTATAAAAAAATATGCATTTTTAAGATAATAAAATCCCTTGTTATAACGTTAAAGTAAAATATCACTTCACTTCACACTGCACAGCCAAGAGTTCTCCAAAATGCTCTTGTTCCCCAACCCGCACTGGGCCAGCGTGGAACCCCCTAGGAACTGAGGGGAAACCCCTTTTAAACAGTGGAACTAAAAAATGGTCGAAGAAAACCAGTATTTTAAAATCTACCGACAAACGTACGTGAACTTGAGGCCACTGATACATAAACGATTAAAACTTGGTTTAAAAGGAAACAAAAACACCGCACCGGTAGCCATAATATAATTATAACATAATATAATTAAAAGCATACAGCCATAATATATTTAAAACAAACAAAAACTAAACAGCGTAAACGTCTAGTATATTTTTAAAACAACTTGAAAAAAAAAACAAACCAAGATTACATAAAAACACACGTTTCAATGAGAAAGTTATAAAGAATTTTTTTTTAAATCTAGACCTACTTATTTTAATTAAAATCCTGACTGTCTTTACGTAAAGTAATTCGAAACTATTGTTTACCACGTCAGCAATTCTGAACCAATTAAAATCTTAGAAATCCGATCACCTCAAGACGACTCTCGAAGCTATTAGCGAAGTGGCTCCCTCTAGCAATTGATTTAGTAAGCCTCTCAAGCGTTCACTGAAAAAATGTCAAGAGTATAATCTCTCTCAGATTTTCAACGCGTAATGTCGCTTCTAAACATTTAAGCTTAGAGTTTTTTTGAGTTATTTTTATTTTGCACTTGGTGATGAATCCTTTCAATTCAAAGTACATGTAAATAATATAGAATAGTATATTAATTGAAATTTCAAACGTGTTTTACTGTAAGCAAACGCTCAAGCCAAACTTTCCAATTACTTCACGGTTTGAAGTATACATTCATACTAGGAAAGAGCCACTTACCTAATCGCTTGCAATTCCTCTCAACTCAGCTGATCGGCTCCAGTCGTGTCTGGTTTCTAGGTTAATTGGAAAGATTCTGACCCAATTAGCATAGAAATAGGCTAAGCATCAATTTTAACCTTCAAAAATTCTATTTGCTCATGGACCGAGCCGTTTCATTGATGCAAATTTTTGCATTGATAGAGCTTTTCCTCTCTTGTCGTTGTGTTCATTCGTTGGGGCATTTTGTTGACAGATGGTATTTATTTTGCAAAAAAATCTTCTCTCTGCTGCCCGTCCATCAAATTCCCTGTTTGCTAATAAAAGCAAAGTAGAAATCTTAGAATGTTGAAGGAAGTCATTGAAGAAACAGAATTCAAGGTTATGATATTCCCTTTCCTTCGCCCTTTTCCTTTTCATTTCATACAACTGATGCAGCGTGGCGGTGCACCGCTCCTCCGCCTACCGTCTCGGAGAATACGGATATTCTTTTCGAAGAATATTCTTTTTGGTTTATTAGCATCACCTATATCCAGCTCACCTATATCTATCGAAAATTTTCTAGAAAATCTAAATTAAAATTCTAGTAGTGGTTTGGAGTCTGGATATGTGCCCGATGCATGGCAATA
>DWEJ01001056.1:0-14029 GCA_018245835.1 Mysoria sejanus stolli
ATTTTATACCAAATTTACGGAATTCCGTATCAATTTATACACCGATACGATACCGTAGTTTAAAAAGTAATGCAATCCTTAAATTATATCATGTAATATTGTTTATATTTTTGCAGAAAGTCGCCCACTAACGGCGTCTTGGGAGCTGCTTAAAGTAAAACAAGACCAGGAGTCTTCAGCTATAGAGATTGAAATTAGAGAGAGAAGAATTGAAAGGTGGAAACTCATACCAGGCACATGTTGTCTTATTAGTCACCTGTTAAAAATGGCAACCTTGCTTTTAAAAACTATTTTATAAAAAAATCACATATTTAATTAATAGAATTACTATCATATTTACAATTGTATGAAATAAAATACACTTTGCTCTAATGTGCTATAGTTAAAAGACGTTTCCGTGTTTCTCAGACATCTCTATGAACAAGATATGTTGCTCGCGGACGCCCAGGTCTCAGTCCAACGGTTCGATTCTCGTTTGAGACAATTGCAACGTGAACGCATTCGAGTTCAGGTAAATTATAAACATGAAGGGTATGTGTCAAAATGATTGCTTATATGTATCATTTACGCTATTGATTTACGTATATTATAAATGTCACAGGAAAAGAATCAGTTACTAGAGTTACACTTGTATCAGTTGCATAGAGAAATGAATGTTCTGAATCGGTTTGAGGCGCACGAAGATCGACTCGCAGAGAGGGTTTATGCAAAATTGATGCAAGTATGTGCCTTATAGTCTGATAATAATACAATAAAATATCTCATTCAATTTGGAACACCGATTTGACTGAACTTTACTGGAATAGAACGTGTAAGTAGCCCGTTTTCTGATTCCAGGTGCGCGGAGTCCAAGAGCAGATTGCGGACTGTGAGCAGAGAATAATTGAGCATCAGAATGAAAAGGAAGAACTGGACCACGCGTGCCAGGAGCTCCAAAGACAGTTCAAGCGACTCGTGCATGACTATAAATTTGCCGATTTTCTGCGGAGAATTTTCAAGAAGAAATATCGTCCACCACGCGAACGCGACGAAGATGGTAAACCCTAAGCAACCAGAAACACTTGTTCGGCTGCATGCTATTAACATCACTTTACTGTGCACTGGCGTTACCCATGATCTATATAGTTCGAATTCGTGGAGATATGAGAATGCAAAATTTAAAGATAACACCATAAATACATCTTAACATTATGTGGAATAATCTTATTTTCCAGAGTCGTCGGAATCAGAGTCCTCGTCTTCGAGCAGCGAGGAGGAAGATGAAGGCAGTTTGGACAGCCGCGATATTGGACCTATTCGTCTGGATCCGAATATATGTCCTGAAGGATGTGATCCCGAAATTTATAACAAGACTTATGATCTTAGGAACACTAGGTTTGTCAGAAATTACGTTACCGAATCAATGTTTAATGTCGCATGAAATATATTACTTTTCTATAATATTTAGCTTTTAGTTTCCATGTAATTTGAAATAATGACAATTGCGTAAGTGTAAATCTACTCTCTATTGCTGTCTATATGCAGGCACAAGCATGAACAAGACGTGCTCGAGAAAGATCACCTCGTAGACCTGTTACGGAAGGATATCGAAGCGCATAATAAAGTGAAGCGCAAATTTTCTATACAACTGGAACAGAGGAAAAACGAGCTAAGGGAATTCATGGTAAAGTTTAAAAACCACATTGTCACAAAATACAAGTACCTAATAGTGTACACACTTCCACTGTTCTGATTGTTGTAACTGTTCAAATGTTATATTTTAATTTGAAGATGGAGAAACAGAGTTGCATGAACGAGGTGGAGCAAGTGGTGACGCTCCGCTACGACCAGATCCGCGCGGCGGCCGTGCGCGGCTGTGCGCGTGCCGGCGGGCTGGCGCGCGCCGTCGTGTTCCCCGAGCGCACGCTGCTCAAGCTGCGGCGCCGCGTCTTGGAGATACAAAACGAAATTAAGCAACAACGGCAGAGACAAAAGTAAATTCACTTCATTACGTACCTGTCACCACCGGTGACCAGAAACGGTTAACGTTGCTTTAGGAATTATTATGCGGCTGTAATCACTTTGTTTGTGATTTCAGAGTAAACCGCACCCATTTGTTCCGCATGAACGTGGACCTGAAAGCGATGGAGGCGCGCGCTCAGGAGCTTCGCGCGCAAATGCGTGACGTGCTCACCCGCAAGCTGGGCCGGCCGCGGCGCGCCGACGCCACGCTGGACGACCTGCTGCGGCAGATGGCTCGCAGGCACAAGTTCTCGGCGGCGCAACACGCGCTGCCTCAACTGCTCGACCAGCTGAGAGCCTGGCGGGTAACGTGACCAATCATATCGACCTGTATCAGCCAAAATTGTTACCATACTCTTATCCACTACTTACTATAATATGATCTACTCCTTGTTCTTATAATCTTTTGCTACATAATTTGCTCACTAAGAAACACAATTTAAATAATTTAAATGGGGCCAATTATATTGTAAAGGTCTCAACCACATACAGTATATACATTTTATGTTTCTCCGTAGGTACTTCTGTTGACCACCTATAAAGTGCAGGATTAGGTAGTTTTTGCCTTAAAGTATCTACATCAAAGCTTTATTACATACACATAATTTTGAGCTTATTTACATATGCCAATTGATATTACATTGATTATTTTATTAGGAACGACTTAGTGAACTTGAGAAGAAGTACCTCAAACTTCTTGATCAGTACTCTGATAGACTACGGCTGGCTGCCGCGCTGCAAGCTGATGTTCTACCGCAGAAGGTATATTTACTTTTATACGTCCGCTATACGAGCTCTTTCTGAATATAATGGACAATATATATATGTAAACTTAGGTAGGTTAGGTTAGGTAACAAATATAGTAATATGTTCTCTCTAACACGCTGCAGAAATACTATCAATGATTACCGTTATACATTAGCAATACTTGCAAAGTTGCCTATTAAATACCTCATGTCTCAATAGACATACCAGCTTTTCCATAATGTGAGGTAAACGTAACTGGTGAAACGTGGGAGTGTATTACACGCCTCTGTCTACCTCTTCAAGGATTATAGGCGTGATTTTACGTTTTTTTAGTACCTGCAATTCGTACACCATAAATAAAATTATTGTATAGCTAAGCGATTTCTTCCTTAGACTTTTAAAAAGAAAAATTAATATTTTATCTTTATCGTAGCCAACAAAAGACCCTACCAAGATGGCGGGAGCGTACGAACCAGAACAGTATCAAAGGGACGTCGTGCGTCTGAGAATCGTCAAAGCGCAACAAGAGCAACAAATTAAGGTAAAAATAATGAAATAATAAACAAATGTCAGACCTACCATATAATATTTTTTTAACTGGTCCAAAACAAAAAAAAAATAAAAGTAAGAACTGTGAAAAAAATCATTGAATTATTGAGTATATTGTCAAGTGCTTCAAGTACATGTGTATACAAAATTAGTTCTTTAAGATTTGGTTTTGATGCAGGCCCTTCAAGAGGAGATCCACAACCTACGCCTGAAGCCACTGTCGCACGTGTCGGCGCCGCCCGCGCCGTCGTACGTGGAGTCTGATCAGTCTCAGATATACCTGTTCATGTTGCCGCAACCCGCCAGACAGCAGCGAAAGAAATATTTTCCCATGTACGTATTCCATTTCTTATTGCGAACATTCACTTGGATCAACGCTTCTTATGAGAGCACTGATGAGATCCTATATGGAGTACGTGTACTCAAACTTACGTGTGTTTGGTATCTTTTATATATGTTTGATAATCTTTTAAATCAATGTCCCAATACTTTCAAATAGTGTTCTTTACTGTTTTTCACTGTGCAGCACCCCACTGGGGTCCACGTTGAAGCTGATATATGACGTAAACGTGATGAAGCTGTTATACGACTGCCTGGACGCGATGCGCGTGACGCGCGACGACGCGGACCAACTGCTGAAGGAGCTCAGCGCGGAGCTGCCAGACGTCCTCTCCGGGTGTGTCTGCACTTCTTCGTCACCAACAATACTGGGCATTGTTTGGGGATGTTCCATATTATTATTCTAGTACTTTCCATTTCTACGAGTATTATGCTTTATTCAAATTATCCTAAGCAAGTTACATCTACTCCATTGATAAAGATGTTGGCTTCCTGTTTAATTCGTGGTAAAAGTTCATATACAGTAGTACCGATAGAGCAGGGATCATTTTTTTTTATTTTTTTGGTTGGAAATTTAAACTTTGTTTGGTTGAAGTCTGTTGCGTTTAACAAACGTACATGTTAAAATATTTGACATTAATCAATTAGTAACAAACACATTGCAGTTCGAAGTCCCGCTTTGAAGTGGTCGATAAACTAGTGCGAAAATGGTTACTGAAGTACGGAGGCGACCCGAGCTTGTACAAGAAGCAAACGCGGGCCTTTGACGCGCTCGCCGCTCTGGCTGACCGACTGATCAGACAGCACGTAAGTAATGAATACTTTTATCGATATGATTACGACCTACAGAACCAAATGCCGGTAATTACTCTGCCGGATTAAAGAATCTATCTCCAATCTACATATCGACGGACAATTTGAAATCCAAATACAAAACTGCGTTAGAGCTGCGATATGCGAAAATAGATTTTTTTTCTTTGGAGGACTTATTTATTTAAATAATCTTTCTTTGACCGTGTCCATACGCACGTACATTTACACAAACATGCTTACGGGCGCACACAGACGCAAACACACCGTACTGACTCGCACACAACTAAAGACGCACTCCTAACACGTACGGACTAGTGACCGTATATTGACAGTAATACATAGTAGCTTTTCGAACCTGGAGGCCAGCGGTCAGAGAGTTATGCCCTCAATTGCTGCAATACATGTAAGGAGGGCGTGTTTGAAATACAGCGCTGTAGGGAATACCTCACGATCTCAATGTGTAATTTTTTTTTCTCATTATTTTCTTATTTCTATTTTATTAATTTTTTCTATATAAATGGGTACATAAGCACCTACACATCTTACAAATAACTCTCAGATGCAGTATAATTTTAAAACTTAAGTGGCACAAATGTAGCAGGAAGACAACACCTGATTTAATTATATGCAAATAGATTGAAGCAATGGAAGGTGCAGACGCTAGGACTGCTAAAGTGATGGAATCACTAGAGGAGGCTTTGAAAGAAGTTTCCGGTGCACATGAGCCACTCCACCGACGCTTGGGACCAGCTCTTGCAGCGTTACTGCACACTGCAGAGTTTCCTGATTTGGGTATATCTTTGATCATCATCGAATATTCTACCGTATCACTGTTGGACACAAGCGGACTAAATCAAAAAGGCCTTAAATCGTAGATCATTATACTATTCCAATGCGGATTAGCAGACTCAACACACTTTAAAGAACATTATGTAGAAGACAAAAGAGCGTATAATAGTTTTCGTTCACTGTTGTAGCTAGTAGAATTCAATCTATGAAATATATGTCAGATTATTGCCAGGTCAATGTTTGGGATACCCAATTCAACAAACCCCAAACCCCTGGAGACCATCCGAAACCTAGATAAAACAGTGTAATAGCTGCTTATTTGTTTGTTTGCCTCGTTAGAACTGTTAGGTGCATGCGCGACTGCAGTTCGAGGAGCCGTACTCCGCGTACCCTAACCTGTATGTCCAACGTGGGGATTGTGAACACAAACCCGAAGTGGTTGCGTCCAGCTGTGGACTGAGGCTGATGAAGATTATATTAATAAATATAAAAGTAATACACATCCATAACACTTGTGTTCATAATACTTTCTAAATATTTTTTATTTATAAAAAAATTACAGAAACCAGTGAGACAATGGCGTCTCTCGTGAACTCACTGATGGATGAACAGCATCCCCTTACTGCCGAATCTATTGATCGTATTAAAGTTTTTGACATTATAGAAGACATAAAAGGTAACATAGTGCAAATAGTACTTAAATTTTATTAATATTATTCTTAAATCATCACGCTAGGTCATTCACGGTATAAATAGACAGCATCCAATGCCAATGATCTTTATCCTTCCAGGCCTAATGTGATTCTGGTAAAATTTCTTACGTCTAACGTCACTTTTATGATGGGATCTAGTATTTCTAATTATATTTACATAAATTATGGAATCACCAGAGTGCGGGGTGCAAGCACCAGCCGAAGAGTTGGAGTATTTGGTGCGACTGGCGGTGGACAGTTTGAGGGCCCAACTGGTTGGATCTGAAGAAACGAGAAAGATCGAAGCGGAAGTTGACAGAGCTTTGTCCATGAAGGTGGGTGATCAAATCTAATTATTAATATGAACTGACAACGAAATATTATCTTTATCTTAATATTTTTGACACTTAGGATGGGACTTACGTAAAAATACTGCCATTTATTATCGATTACAAGGAAGCAATAAGTAAAATTAATTATCATCATTAGCCTATTGCAGTCCACTAATGGACATGGGCCTCCGCTGAGGGGCTGTACCCATAACCCTCAAGCTGCGAGGTATTCAGGTTGAGGATCGCAGAGCACAGCTTTCTCGCACCGCTTAAGTATGCTGCTGACCATAGACAACGGATTCAGTCATATGTTATGACACCCCGTATCCCAGTATTCCCAGTACGGGTTCGGAGATTGTAATGTATCTCCGCCTCGACATGGAGATACATTAATAATGATAGCGTGTCGGATCGAAGTATGAAATTAATTAATAGTGTCATACGAAGTCATACATCGGAACCAATAGATAAAATTATTTTCTATTGTTATACAGGACGATACGCCTCTTATGAAGTCTACATCAATGGAAAGTGAGGATAAAGACAAGACTGAAGATCAAGACGATTAAATATACAAAACTAACCATTAACAGGTTACTAATTATGTAGCGTATTACGGTAATAAACATAAGAAAAAATTATGATTTATTTCAATATGGTGCTTGAACAAGTTTTTAATTGACTTAACAGTTAGTATTTAAATTAGGTTGGGCACGAAGAACTGAATATCGAGCTCAGTGGCGTGCTATTGGACAGGCCTGTGTCCAGCAGCGAAATAGGCTGATAATGATAATGATGATTCAGGCGTTATGAAACTGATAACTTTGAATATAATAAGATGAAAATAAGAGGCAACGTTTATAAAAAAACAATTCGATAATATAATTATTATTAAATATCTCGCACACTAATCAGGGTACGATAGAAACCTCTACCAACTGACCTTCATTGACCCCCGCATTATTCTTACTGAAAATTCCTAGAAGGCCTAGGCCGAAAATTCTTAGCTATGATAATTATATCAATGAAACGCGACTACTAAATACGAACATATGTGGCAGTCTTCGCCAATTCCCCCCCCCCCGCCCCCTCTCATATCCCTTTTTTCTAGTACTTATATGGACAGCAACACACGTGTATTCTGCTGTGAATACTCAGTTGTGGCCATTTTTATGTAACAGTATGACGAGGTTTTCTCTGATAGTATATACTTTTCCTTACTTCCTGACGGGCGGAACTGTCATATCATATATAGGCAACATTAATATCTAGAAATACCCATATACCGAAAGCAGCTGCGGTTTGTTAACATAACACGATTAGTTTTTTTTTTAATCTATAATACTTAAATAGTTCAAAATTGTTGAACGTATGCTTGTAAAAGTATAAAATTGGCCACAATTAAAACTAAAAAATTCGTAATAAATAACTTCTATTATAGTTACAGTTATGCATTATCTGTATAGAAACAGTTAATTTTATGTTATCTGTCCGATAATATCATCTGGCTGTCTGTCTATGTCCATCACTTTAGAATATTTAGAATGTTACAATACAATTGTTTGCAGCTTTGCAATATTTTTTTTCACGTAATGTGCCTATCTATACATCGAAGTAGAAATGTATATGTCGTATAATATAGTTTTAAGAAACTACTGGATTTCTTACAGTTGATATTTTATTTAACGTTGTATGTATTTTGACAAAATCATATTCTTATCCACCTAACTGTAATTATGATAAAATAAGTGCAAGTGATTTTAATGAGATAGTATTCGCTCGATGAAATGTTTAAGTCCTTTACAAGATAAATGATAATTTAATGCAAGATAATATATTTTACGAACGTTTGCGCCCGTCGGTAGTTAAGGAACGGATTGGTAAAAGTCAAAATAATGCCATGTACGCTCCAGATCACCCACGAAGGAAGGAAACCAAGGATGTCATGTACCGTAGTAACTCCAGTCTTGACTTAATATATGCGGAACACTCGTCTAGTAACGGGCTGCGCCGGGAATATGGCAGCCACGGATCAATCGATGTGATCGGTGGGGCGAGTGAACGACTACCTGCAATGGTTCACAATTACGGCGGCGTTTCCGACAAGCCTTCGGGGCTCGCCCGCACCGCCGAGCGTCTGCCAGACGTCCTGGTTGGAGATCACGCCGACGGACCAACGCCGCGAGCCAGCATTAGCCCAAAACCACGTCTCAAACTAAATAAGCTATGGGGAGGCGCAGCCCCCGTGACAGCCCGACAAACTATTGAAGACAGCCCGATCTCGTCAATCCCAGATGGATATAAAAGAAAACAGTTTGCTCATTATGATTGTCAATCTCTTATGGCTAACTTGAGCTACACAGCGGAAATCCGTGGCGCGCTACTAAGCAGGCGCAGGAATACAACAACGGGAGCATCTGCCGCATCTCTACTGGCTACTCGAGGGTTGCCACCTGGAGAAGAGACAATTCCGGACACAGGGGATGGCCGTTCCAATGAGCTACTTGAGAGCTGCCCCTTCTTCAGAAATGAACTAGGAGGTAAGGAAATTAGTCATTTGCTGAATAACTTGCCATATTTCACCTCATTATACTTACCCTTGTATCATTCCACCATATACATTACCTCTCAGAATGAGATCAGGAATTCAATCATTTCAATCACACCAATTGCTTTGTTATTTTTACTTTGATGGGTGTAAACTCAAAAGATTACATTTTATTTAATGACATATAATTACCTCTTAAAATTATTTACAGGAATGTGCCCTCATACATTTAACACATTTGTCATTGAGGTTGTTTTTCATTATGCTTTGTGATATCAACTACTTGATCACATAATGTAGTGAAACAGCAGTGAATTCACTTTTTATGACAATATCACACACAGCATCATATGTGAGAATAAGGTGACACACTCTCAACCTTTTCACAATTCTTATTCTTCTTATCCAAAGTTGTCTTTGTTTGTATTAGGAAATAATTACAATGATATATCTTCCAGAGTACACTTAAATAAGTGTTATATTTATTTTTAGAAAAGTGAAATTATTGATGTCTTGTGTCCTAACTATGTACATTGACTACTTTCCTTTTAGCTTCATTTTTGCCGGTAGAGTCATGAATATAGTAATTATGTAGAGTTTTAACATAATCAGCCATGCGTTCACTGTGGATGGTCATAGATGGCTCGTTAATAATTACTGCCAATGTCAATAACAAGCACTTTTTTTTAAATCCTCTTGTAACATGTCACTAAAATTATTAAATACTTTTATGGAGTTGGAAATACATTGATTTCTCACATTACTTGTTTGATAGAAAACCTTAAAGGACTGGTGTGTAAGTTACAAAATAATGTAATGATAGAAATAATTGATAGCTCTGAAACATTGATCCACTCATTATGTTTTATTATACCAAGTCTGTGCCTATATTTATTCTGTTCACTAATATCTTAGAGTAATATTGATATTAAATAAGTCAGCAAATGATACTGTGTGATACATTGTGAAAATTAATTGCTATAAAATGTGTTAACTAAATTGTAACACTACAACTTATTGCTCAAACCTTGCAATGTTACTTTAATGTCCATAATAATGCACAAAGAGATGCTTTTTCTAAATGTTCATCCGTGTGTGAGATTGTCTTTATGAGATTCCTAATCAGTGACTCACACAACCAGTTTGTGCTATAGCTCTGTTCACTCATACTTAACAATTTCTTTATGGATACATACTTGGCTCGCATATTTAAAGTGACTTGTAATTTTTATATCATATTATATACTGAACATACTTACTAATGAAATTGTATATTGTACAATAATTTTATAACAATTAATCATTTAATGTACAGATACCCTTTATTAAAAATACAAATATATTTGTCAGGTTACAGCATTATATTATATATATAAAAACATATATAATTTAATGTATAACAATAATTGAATTGTGAAATTGTAAAATTTGTCACTTTCCTTAACCCAACACAGCAGGTTAGAGTATTTATAATTAGATTTGGGTTTCATGCCAAGATGAGCATAAGCCCAGGCATGTGGCTAATAATAAATTAATTTATCAAAGGATTTTTACCTCCAATTGTTTCTATTTAATTTACGAAATTAATGGAATTCCTTGATGTGCCTGCAGGCGAGGAGGAGCGTTGTGTTTCACTATGTTCGCGAACCGCACGAGGTGCTATCCCGGGACAGTCCGGAGGATGGCATCGTCCACGCGCCGCTTATGGGTTTTCGGTGCTGGAGTTTCCTCCGGGACAGACCCATTGGCGTCTTGGTTGCCCTTTCGCAAAGGCCATCACACCATTGCCTGTAGAGAGTCAGGACTCTGGAGCATTATACTACAGGAATTATTTTTACACGCAACGTGAGTTTCGTGTAATCATCGCTTATATCGCTTAAATGTTTACTTTAAGAATCAACCAAACCCTAGATAATAATAATGACAATTTCCAAATAACAAAGCATGCCAATGTAATATAGTGATCAAGTGTGTACAAATAGACGTTGTAATGTACACTGTATAAGTAATCAGATAATTATGAGTGAATTACATTTCAGTTTCTAATATGTTCTGAAACATAATTTCAGTTCATCAAAATTGGTTTGGAATGGATGAGAATCTGGGCCCTGTCGCCATTTCCATAAAGAAAGAGCGCGTCGAACTACGAAGGGGTGGTTGCGACGCGTCCACTCCTTCTTCGCAGCTCGCATGGCAGTATCGACTGATAGTTCGAACCTCCGAGCTGCTTACCCTAAGGGGATCGGTGCTAGAAGATGCCCTCCCAATGGCGAAGCCCAGCAATAACAGCGCAACTTACAATACTAAAGAAGTATTGGAATATGTAGCGCCAGAACTGCAGCTAAGTTGTTTGAGGTATATAAAAGAGTAATATTTGTTAACCAGTCACTATTTTGACGTTTTCTGTATTGAGGCGTAAGAAGAATAGATCTTCTGGCCCCATTCCGGGCTACCAGTTTATTGTGTGAGGCGACTAAACCTGCCGGAAGCTGATCGCGCTATGGCACGTTCTGCCAAGCACTGCTGTATGCCCTAGCCACCAACAGGCTGCAGCGTACGCAGTACATGTTGTGTGATCCTCAATCCACATGCAATGTCAGATTGTGGCAAAAGCCCATCAGAATAAACCTATTTTCTGCAGTGGTCTGAGGCTGATTATTATCATGATAAACATTTCCTCCGGTCTCTGAGTAATGTTTTTACTTTTTTTTATCATTTTACAGGCTTGGAGTTTCTACAAATAGTGCAGAAGAACAACTACTGAGGCTTGATGAACAATGTGTAACAAGACACTACAAAGTGGGTGTAATGTATTGCAAAAGCGGCCAGTCCACCGAAGAAGAAATGTATAATAACCAAGAGGCTGGCCCGGCATTCGTGGAGTTCCTACAAATGCTAGGACAGACTGTTAGATTAAAAGACTTTGACAAATATAAGGCAGGGCTTGACAACAGAACTGATTCAACAGGACTGTACTCTGTTTACACAACTTATCAGGGGTGCGAGATTATGTTTCACGTTTCAACTATGCTTCCATATACACCGAACAACAGACAACAGTTGTTGAGGAAACGACATATTGGCAATGACATTGTAACAATTGTGTTCCAAGAGCCCGGTGCCGCGCCCTTCACACCGCGCAACATTCGATCTCAGTTCCAACATGTTTTTGTGGTGGTGAGGGTCATAGATCCCTGCACAGATAATACTCATTACAGTATAGCTGTGAGCCGTGCAAAAGAAGTGCCTTTGTTTGGTCCTCCAATAAAAGATGATGCAGTTTACCCGAAGGGTGAAGTTTTTACAGATTTACTGTTAAGTAAGGTGAGTCATATATTATAACACATGTATATAACCTATACTAATAATATAAAGCTGAAGAGTTTGTTTGATTGTTTGTACGCGCTAATCTCAGGAAATATTGGTCCGATTTGAAAAAATTTTTCAGTGTTAGATAGCTCATTTATCGAAGAAGGCATATGTCTAGCTTTTAACGGTAACCCACTTTAACCATTTTTATGGTTAACAAAATAGTTTTTAAATAATACATCCAATATTAATAATACATCCAATACATATCCAAATGAATAAGTTATTTATTGCAGGCACTTATTTTTGAACATAATCGCCCTTGACAGTATTTCATTTCAACCAAGATATAAAGATTTATTAATGTTTTTAAAATAAATAATCTATGACAGCATAATTTATGTCTATCTTTTAATTACTGATTTCCACGCGGGTGAAGCCGCGAGCACATCTAGTTAAATATAATTTAAAGGAAGGTTCAGGAATACCTCGCTCAGGACCTGTTTGTGGAAATCTCACTGCTTCATGTATAACTGTCTTTAAGCAACAGTCAATTAGCAATCTGTAACTGATCTGAAGCACAACTTTAATTCTATTTAATTACAAGAACAGCTGCCTATGTGTTGCAACTTTACATAACATAAGCTGACTTATATACTCATTGGATTTGCTATATGCGTTTCATTTTTTGCACAGGTAATAAATGGTGAAAATGCAGCGATTCAGTCACCAAAGTTTAGTACAATGGCAACACGAACTCGACAAGAGTACCTGAAAGATTTAGCTAAAAATTATGTGACCGCAACAACAGTGGAAACGGGACAGAAATTCTGTAAGTATTGTAAAAAACAAAATGTAGCCTCTAACAAGTAAATTCAACGACCTAAAGTCTTTATACATTGTAAATTATCAATATGGCCATCTCCTAATTTAAGGCCTTACCTACTAGTGTTGTAACAAACGTCGCAATCGTAGAACAATGACGGATCTGATATTTTCAAAGTTTTCAGGAGAGCACTTTGAAGATTTGTTTCTACGTTAAATAAATAAACAAACAAATCCGTCAGTGTTCACCTCGGTTGTTTAATACAGAATTAGAAAAACGTTTTTGTTTTATAATAAATTGAAATAAGTTAAGTATTTCAAGTAAAAATACGCAAAGAAAGATTTTTCTGGAAAAAACAAATCAGTCGTTGTGTCTACGACTGCGACGAAATATTCGCATATATAACTACCATACCATAAATTATGAAATATAAATATATAAAAGATAGGTTTTCATATCACCAAAGTAATTCCTTTTAATTGTTTGAAATGTTTCCAGCGATATTTTCATCTTTGTTGATGAAGAGCAGCAACAACTCCAACAACAACGCGCCGGCGCCGCGTCAGGACAACTGCACCAACGATGTGCTGGTGGGCGGCGCGCTCTGCTTCCATGTAAGTCTTTGTCATTTCTATATTTTGTGTCTATGCAACAAATACAGGATTAGTCAAATTAATCACTTCCACTCTTGCTGATATCTATAGTAATGTCTGGTCCAATACAAATTCAAAAAATGTTGATTTGTGAATCTTCATGAACATTTGAAAGCTATATTTCAGCTATTCAATATTGTCCCAATATGCTGAATATACGTTAATGACGGTAGTAGTTATTTAAATTGAATTTCATAATCGGCTTCAACAGTTTAATGTACAATATAATAGCTGAATATTTTTTACAAATATTTCAGGTGTGTTTTTCGAAAGACAATAATGGGTTCGATTCCCGGTTCGAACACTACAAATGAATTTTTCTGATTTAGAAATTTTCTAATTTAGAAATATTCAGATTTAGAAAATGTCTAGAGATTTCCTAGAGAAATTCTAGAAGAATCTAAAAAATTAAATTTCATTCTAGTAGTGGT
>DWEJ01001057.1:0-14027 GCA_018245835.1 Mysoria sejanus stolli
TATGTCCTTTCTGAACGTCTTATCTATGTTTATGCCAAATTTTATCAAAATCGGTGCAGTGGTTTAAGCGTGAAAGCATAACAGACAGAGTTACTTTGGAATTTATAATTTTAGTATAGATTATTTCATAAAATATTAATAGCAAAGTTAATTTATTTTTCATATTAGGTATATCTATTTTAACAGCGAAGTGTTATCTACTAAGAATCTACTATTATAAAAGCAGTAGTTTAATGTCCCTAACGAGACAAAATTATGTCAGGTGTATTTATTGTATGTATCTCAAATTAATTATGTAATAATTACCATATACCATTATATAGGATCCTTGTTCTGAAATATTTTGTTACTAATTTAGCTTATTTAGCAACGTAAATTTTCCCTTTTCCCTTCATAAGAAAACGAGAAAAAATAGTATTACCTACGAAAAAAAGATTGCGATAAAACTATATTAGTTTTAAATGTAACATTGATGGCTTGCATCAGTTATATGCATTATATTATGCATATAAAACATTATGTGGGTGTGCGTGCTTGTTTGTATATGAAAAATTAAATGTAAAAACGTGTTAATGTATACGTAACACAAATTGCAATTTTTCTAGGTAACGGTATCAAGATATCAAAAGGCAGTTCAGTGGTACTTCACGTGTGGAGTTTGAATAGGAACCCTGTCCACTGGGGCCCTGACGCCGACGAGTTTAGACCTGAAAGATGGCTCGCACCAGAACCTTACCCAAATAACCTATCAGCGTTTACCACGTTTGCTCCTGGGAAAAGGTCCTGCATAGGTATTATATATTATATGTATATTTAATTTTTATGATATTTTTCTCAATCATCACAGACCATAAATATGTCTAGTTAATATCATTTATTCAAGGTAATCGAGGAATTTAAGGCGGTTTGCCCCAGGCGGCACTTGTTAAGGGGCGGCAAAAGGATTGTTCAGGGGGCGGCAAAATTTCACGATAAATAATAAAAAAAACTGTTTTAACAATATATTAAGGTAGTTGACTTTTTTAATTTCGTTGACGTAACTGTCATACGGCTAAACATATAAAAGGGACTCAATATTTGAACTATTCTTATTTTCGTTGACGTGATTATTATACGGCAAAACATGTATAGGTATATATAGACTTTTAAGGGGGCGGCAAAAGTTGTTTCCCCCGGGCGACTAACGCCCACGCTACGTCACTGATGCCAATGCGACAATGTTTAAATTAATTGCGCTTGTTACAACGCTGGAGATATGTATAGGTATAAGTAAATTACATTGTTCTGTAAGAAGTGTTAAATATGCTAAGCCGCATTTGTCGGGGATATGGTCTGAACCTTTCTCGCTTTGAGAAGAGATTCGTGTCCAATACTCGTACGATAAAAATATTGGTAAGATATTCTGTAATGCAAAACGAAGGCGTTCAATAAATTTAATGGGGTTTTGTTCTTAAGTTCACGAAGTGCCATGACAACTTGAACAGCTTCAATTGGCTTACGCTTCGATTTTCGGTAAAAAAATTACAGTCCTATTACGACATGGCAAACCTACAAACTGAGCATCAAGATCCTTTGTAGCTAGCGTATTCATGACAACAATATTTGTGTTTGCATAGCAATAGAAATTGCAGTATTTCATGTTTTGTTGCAGGTAAAGCATATGGAATAAATCTCATGAAGACATTTCTGATCCGGATATTGCAAAACTTTCATTTGACGGCCGACTACAAACAGCTCATGTTGACATACGATGTCATGTTGAAACCGTGCGCTGGATATTATATGAAGCTGCGTAAGAGGACATGATGCTTATATCGATATTACTGATATTGATTTAAATGGATTCGTTATAATGGCAATGTTTTATATAAACATGTGGTATAATTCATATTAGGCTAAATTAGTTGACTGCCTCGTTGATTGTGTTGTTGCAAGCGTGACCACCGATCGGGACGTTCTGGGTTTGAATCCCGGGCTGGTGTGTACTATTGGAATTGTCTAACTAAGAATTTCTGGTAGTGGCCTTGGAGCCTGGATTTGGATCCGATGCGTGGCAATAGGCGCACCCTCTATTCCATAGTGGGATGTAAATATAACTAGTGAACGATGGGAATGTACCACACTCCGTTGCTTACCTTTTCGGGTTTACAAGCGTGATTTTACGTTTTAGTAACTAGGATCCGACCGAGACAAGAATTTCAGCCGATATGTGACCCACGACTGAACATTCGGTTTCTTGTTTATTTTCGGACGTAAAGGAAACCAAAATCGCAGCCAAGACCAGATTTTTTGGAAACAAACATTTCGGTTTGACACTAATAGTTTATGTTATATTTTACATACATACATATGCTCGGCGAGAGCACGGAGTACCAAATATCTCTATCCTTACAGACCTGCCGCGACTCCTCCACATTCATAACTCTTTTCCTCTTTTTTTTCTTTTCTCTTTTGTTATATTTTAATAATTAAAAATGAGTGTTCCTAGTAAACAGTAATAGTTCAATGATATCCTTTCAATATTACAATTAGAACTTGACCGAACGTTAATTATTAATAATAGTATTCGATGTATTTTACAAAACCAATAGATTCTTATGTAGATACTAGAAGTCACGCAAGCAAAATACTACTAAAATGTAGGGGCTGATTTCAACTACATATTTTATACATAATGGGCGTTAGTGGGGCAGGATAAGTGTGGTGGCGGTGCAAAAAATCGATGACATATGGATACAACATTAGTTAAGGCGCTAATTATAGTCATTAAATAAATTACAATGTGGAAATTATGACGAGAAATCTGCACACTTTAAAGTTCTGCCAATTCGCACTTGATCAATGTAGCATATAATGGCCTCATTTATTCTTATTTGTAGAGACCGGTATCTAAGAGGGGAAAGATAACAGTGGGTTGAAGATAATGGGCACGACGTTTTTTTCGTAATATTTCTAGACAGAAAATGAAAAGCGATATGTTCACAATACTTTTAATTCATGAAACACATTCAGTATTTATATACATGTACAACTTGTCCATTAAAAACTCACTGCAGCTATCGAGCGGATTTTCAAATAACCAAAAACTCACTACAGCTGCCGAGCGCTCTTTCAAATACTCCATCAATATAAGAAACAACTGACTGCAATGTTCTTTCATTTCAATAAACACTTTATTTTATATAACAAACAAATAATACAGATTGACATAATTTATTTAAATGAAATTCACTCGACAGCTCTGATTTTTCAGCTCAAAATAATTATAATTGTTAACAGTAATAAAAAATTTCATCGCAAAAATAAAATTTAACATTAATTTATTTTTATTTGGTAATGTAATAAAATTGCTATAGAATTCACACGAATCTTTGGAATCGTTAGATTAATTTCTAAACTATTTTGTTCCTATTGAATATTATAATACTGGGCACTAAGTATAACTAAAAAGGTTATTCTTATAACTAGCAAAATTTTATAAAGGTGCCATTTATAACCTACAGACAAATATAGAAACAGGTTGTCTGTCCTTGGCGAGGTGGTGGCGACGTTGCGGTTGCCTGACTGGATAGGGTGTTGGGGGTGTTATAGGGGTTGTAAAGGGTTTCCGTCATGTACTGAGCGAGGGGAAAAAGAGAACGTTGAGTTTATCAACATTTTTTTGAAAATATCTCTATTATGATGTATTAATAACATTTTAAAATAATGGTATCTGTTTATATCGTTAATTGGAAATGGATGAGATAGGATTAACGGGCGTATAAAAGTGGTTGGAAAAATTAATACAAAATGACAGACCGGGTAACAACCGTCAACATGTTTTAATTCTGCGCTACGTATCTTATGAATGGTCACAAAGTAGTCGCTTCAGTTAAAAATGTATAATATTCAATAAGTAATATTAGTAAACATATAAAGAATACATGTATTGTGTTCTGTCTACTATTATAATTCTCGAAAAGACAATTTTAGAACAGTTCAAATGGAGATAAAATACAAAATTGAATGCTAATTTCGTATGTCACAATACGTTAATAATCTACATAATAATATAGTCTATTTCACAACATGAAACCTAAGATCGCTTTGATACAAACACGATAGTCTGTATGTTAAAGGTCTTTAAAACTATTTTCTTTAACAAATATAACGCATAAGAAAAGAATTTGTTTTCCCAAAATTAAGGCTTTCAAATATGTCATCTAATATAAAGCTTGCGTAGTTTAAACCAGACAATTTATTCCCGATATGTTATAAACACTGTCATCTCATTATGCAAGAATAAATCAAATAAGGTATAAAATACATTGGTATGAAGAATATATACAGATCCTACTAATAGAAAAGTTTTTAAAAATGTTTCAAGATCAAGAACAGGTCCGCTACATTTTATTTATTCATTTGCTCCGAGGGGCTCTTTCAGACCAGAGTATTTTCGCGTTTTACGCTTGTGATTGCATGTGTCCAAAAAATTCGTTGGTGTGAAAAAGTGCAACGCGCATATGCTTGTAGGAGGTGGCGGGTGGGCCACAAAGCATTACTCATGTAAAAAAAAGAGCTTAAACGCGCCCAAAATAAGCTGGTCTCAAATATCCCTGAAACGTATAGTCCACCAGCGCACGCACAGCGATCTCTAATCTATAATAAGAACAGTAAAAATTGCACAGATCTTCGCTTACTGTACACGCTTTCTTTACTTCATCAAATAAACACCCAAATTTTATTAAAAAAATTAGCCATGGCATCGCCTATAGTTATTACAATATATGAAAATAAATGTTCAAAGGGCACACGATACCCTTATAAAACAGTTTACAATGTTATAACGACTTTTGTTACATTGAGTACGATTGTGTATGGATAAAGTGTTGTCCATAGACAAAAAAAATATTTAAAATATATCAAACATTAAATACCGTGTTATAACAATAATTGAATAATTTGTATAAATTAACTTTAATTTTTGGTAACTATGCAACTACTACATACCCAAATATTAACATCATACAAAAATATTGTCTATACAAACAGCATTAAAGAAAAACAAAAGATATACAACTTTCTTTAGTATTAAATATTGCACAAACATGGCTTTACAAGCGAAGTGGACGTAAAGATTACCGTGCGACAATAATATTATATTTGATAAAATTAAATCGACTAGCATCATAATACTTTCAACTTAAAATAAATAAAACTTAAATTAGATAAATTCCTAAATTATACACACGTATGTAACTTAAATGCTTAAATTAAATTTATACCACACCTTTCTTCAGGCCAAAAGACGAATATTCTATTTTAAAAGTAAAAGAGTTGGTCACTTTTAGGCCAACGACGGGTTGTCTATAATAGACATAAATAGAAACACCATCTACCATTAGGCTTTTAAGTTTTATTACTTATTATTCCTCGATCAATAGTCGAAAAGGCAATGTTAAGTATCAATAACCTTCATTTGGTAACATCGCAAAATGTTTTTGAATATGTTATAACTGAGCTTAATGCCGTAACATGTTAAATGTATTTAAAAAATGACTTTTTAAACAGACTAACCCTTTTTGTTAGAATCTCATTTTGTAGACAAATTTTGTTGGTTTTATTGGTTATATTTTGTTTTAAAACGCATTCTATAATAAAATAAATTTTGACTACTTACATTTTATTTTTGACCTTTTAAGTATGTTTATTATAAATTTTTATACGCTATGTATTTCATAAGAAATAAAATATTTATAAAAATTAATAACGTTTTTTGGGAATGTTCTGCATTCCTCTGCCTACCTCTTCGGGGATTACAGGCGTGAAGTTACGTTAATGTTTTTTCAATTTACAAACAGTTGATTTTATATTATATTTACACCAAATGTGTTTGGCAATGGCAATGAACTGGCCAATTTTGCGTAATTAGGTAACTTTTAAAATCTTACCTAATCCCGATGGCGTTTACATATTATTATTTAGATTTTAGTGTCTGAGTACCGCGCATTAGAAAAGAGCATACTAAATATACTTAGTTACAAATGGACAGAAGAATCCAATCAAAAAGCAATTTTCCTAACCTCAATGGCTGATTATACGCTGTCAATCGTTTTAAAATAGAATTTCGTGAAATAACGCTAAATCACAGTCTATTATTATAAACATTATTAGATAAATAATTACCTAAATTTCTTTTACAGGAAACATTACAACGTTAATACGACGGATAAATTTATCACCTTATTCATAAATGCTGATGACGGGTTGAATAAGTATCGTGTTATGTATAATTTTCGTTACTGCATGTCACATTCGCAAGGTGAAGGAAAGGAATAACATTCTTTATTTAAGAATTAAGATGCTCACATCCAGCAGTTATGAATAAGGATGTAATATACTACAGTTAAATTAGTATTCGCGTATTCTAGAAGAGTCCAATTGAATAAATTTATTGATAACAATCTTAAATAGTTTTAAAGAATCAATTCGTTTCTCACAATAGAAATGAAATAATTCAATTTACTGTGTATTTCTTGTGTTGCATGTTAAACGGATTTACTTTCCACACATTCTCGAAATGTACTGAAATTTGGCTCTAAAAATTAATTAAAGAGCCAGTTTAAAATTCACACATGACACTAGGTGTGTTAATTCTTCCACGTCATATGGGTCCATGGGGCTATGCCCATGGTCCAATAGGATCTTGGCCAATACGAAACCCTTCAGGTGTAGCTGCTGCACGAAAACGAAGTGTACTACAAGTGTCCAAATGTAGTATTGTTCAAGCTGCTTCTGTTCTACAAGATACTGGGAAAATCGTACTGGGAGCAGTGCGTAGAGCGACCTTAGTGACGTCACGAAGTCAGTCGAGTGGAATTAATCGAAGGACTTAGACGGCCTCACTCTCTCCTGTTTCTCTGTACTGTTTTGGCTGCCCCTAATAATAAAGGGCAATAGCTATAATGTTATAGGGACAAGGTTATGAGACCGCAAAAAATACATATCTCACGCCAGTTCCCTCACGGGAGAGCACCGAGTGTCAAACATCAGTCTCTATCCTTACATACCTGTTGCGCTTCTTATAGATACATTTATCACACTCTTGATCAAAATTTAATTTAAATATGAACTTACCAGTTTAAACTTAACCGTCACAACATATGGCACAACCTGTAACAAACAAAACAATAGTGAGATGGAGCGATTTGCTTAGATTTAGGTCATGTATTTCGTTGGTATTGTGGACCAGAATTTGATGAGAATTAATTCATTTTTTAATTTATTAATTTGATTGATAAGTAACATAGTAGTAAGTAATGTGCTTGTGTATTTTGGTATTATAAAAGTATGCATATAGGAGGAATACTCACCGTCCTTTGTGCTTGTGCGGCTTGGCCGGCTCATCATTGCGCGACGCGCGGCACGGGCTCGGCGCGCTCGGCACGCTCGTCGGGCTCCCCGCGCTCCCCGCGCTCCCCGCACTCGCCGCGCTCCTCGCTGGCCGCTCGCCGCCGCGCGAATTTGCCGCGTACAGGGATCTGCAGGAAACTGCTCTTTCATTTCGATTATACAATCTAATAAGCGTTCGATCGTACTCCTCATGCGGTTACACGCTTATTGTAAAATAACGACTTAATTAGAATTAGGTCAACAAGTCTAATACACTTGTTTCTCGAAGCCACCGAACTACCCTGGGTGAGCACTTCGCTCCCTTAATATTTAAATGCTACATTTTCTAGAGACCAACTCAATAGGAGATATTTAGGTACAAGCATACCAAATACAGAATTATACTACCCGTTTTCCCTTATAACTGAACCCTGATTTTAATTCATTTTAGACTGATGGTTTTTATATAAATCTAAAAACAATTCCTTTTAGGGTTTTACTGCGAAATAAATGTTTATATAATTTACACTTAATTATAGCAGGTGTTTTTAATTAATCAGCAGACAACTTTCACGACTAATCTAGAAATATCATTGCAAGATGGAAGAGATCATCTTATGAAAGCGTATTATGAGCTATAGAATAGATAAGTTCAAGAGGCAGGTCAATATGGTTATCTGATCGCAAACTATTTTAGGACTGAATTTTAAACGCACTCAGTATATGACAAACCTGAATTTGGGTTGTCTGGTGCTGAAGTTGCCAGGCTTCCGTCGCAGCGATTGGAACGGAGTCTTGATGGGCTTGTCCACCGCCATGCTGGTGGTCTCGGCGGTCTTAGTGCGTGCGAACGTCGTCACAGTTAGCTGCAAGTCTTTAATTGGTTCGTCTGACGCTAGAAAGAAATAATAATTTATAGGTCAATTATAACAGCCACAATACGTCATTCAATACCATACATTTAATTGCACATTATTATATAAAGGATGCGTTACGTAAACATCACAATACAGTCCTTATTGTTTGTACTTTTGTTTAGATTCATTGTTTACGTTTATGTACATATTTATAATATTTTTAGGCACAATAAGAGGTAACGTAGGACGCTCTTTAGCTGCGTTGAATGATGATGATGCAAGTCTTTGGTAGCGGCTAGAAACGAAGAGCCGATGGACTAGTTCCGTAGCCTATTGGAGAGGCCTATGTTCATCAGTGGACATTAATAGACTCTAGATAATAGTATAATTTGTACTATGGGAAGAAAGTAACTTTGGCAATTAAGAAATATCTCCAACAGATTTCAGGATTTCAATTATATAAGAAGTCGCATTATATTTTCCTATAAAGGTGACAGAAACCTGTTTATGGTTAACTCGCGCAGCTCCACTACATTTAAAACAATCAGATTTTATACGTCGGTTTAAGGTTTGCAGAAAGCTAGTATACATTGAGAGGTCGAGTAATTTAATCCTCAGGAACGGAATCATAATATTCATAATCAATATTATCTTTCAAAGTTTCATCAGAAATCATGTTTTACAATTATAACTTTAAGTTAAAAAACTTCTAATTAGTAAGACGATAAAAACGTAACTGATGGGGATGTATCGGGTACTGATCTCTACCTACCTCTTCCGGGATTACAGGCGTACAATATAAACATTGTGTACATAATATATCACACTGATATACGAATTTCGCCTTCAGTGCCATAAAAGGAATCTTACCAGTGAACTCCTCGATCGGTTTGTCGATGGTGTCGTGGTCGATCCACGTGAGACCCATTTCCACCTTCTCGGCGAGGTCCTGCCAGCGCCGACGGTTCTCCAGCGTGCCGCAGTACAGCGGCTGGATCCACGGGAACGTGTCGGACAGAACCTTGTACAGCGGCAGGCAGATCATGTCGATGAAACCCACTTGCATCTGCGGTAGCTCGTCTTTCTTCTCCCTGGAATATTAAATCTTGTTGTTATAAAATGGAAATCATTAAAAAAATTATTATTATCTTAGGAATTATTATTATTATTTTAGGAAAAAATATTATTATTATCTTAGGAAAAAATATTATTATTATCCTAGGCGACTCGTATTTGACGTATATTCTATTAAATAAAAAAGAACAGAAGGGGACCTATATGGAGTTGTTCTGTATTAAATACTGTTGGAATAATCTCTGTCAATTTGTAATGGTTTGAAGTAGAAATGACGAAGCTGCAGATCGCTGGATATTGTATACATCTATTCGATGAGATACCGACAATACTAGTGCTGAGTTGTAGGAAGATTATCAGTTTATTATTGTAGCGATAGCACTTCCAAAATCAACATGCGTTCAATGATCCTACAAATTATTGAGCGTTGTAATGTGCACATCTATGTTTCTGATTCAACGAGGTCAATTTATTTGATTTTATATATTTCTTGCGAAATTATCTGCAAATGTTTGACGAGGGTGACAAATCGTAATTCTAAATCTGATGTTTATAAAATAAAAGTGCATTACCTGTCCATCATAGCAATAGGTTGTTGGTTTAACTGCAACTTCTCTAAATCACCCTGGTCGAAGAACTCATCCGCGACCAGCTTAGCCACTTTGTGCTGCACCTCCCAGGGCTTGGCGATGGCGGACACATCGCACGCAGTCATCATCATGCCGCATAGCACTAGAAGAATGGTATTTTGCAGGTCACTAATTTGCTAAATCTTTACCAATTTTTTATTATATTTATTCGATTGACATTGTAATACTTACATTCTTTCTTCTCTTGACTCTGCCAGTCGAATTCGCCATTGTCGACAAGTTCTAGAAATTTCGATTTCTTCTTGAAGTACATCGCGAGGTCCGTGGATAGAATAGCCGTTTCCACGACTCGCATTACGTCTTTATAGTCGCATGGCGACAATGCCTGAAAAATACACTTAAAATAATAAATGTGGACTTGAATTAAAAACTACTGTATGGAAGAAATTTATTACATTACTACCTATTAATAATATTGCAATTAGTATACGATAATATTAAGAATAAAGGCATATACCGTTGTGTTTATTATTCGAGCGAGTGACTATTTACAATTAAGTAATAATAAAATTAGTTTAATAGTATATATAAAGGATGAAGGCAACGTGAAAATGCTGTCGATTACAGACATACAACATTTCCTAAAGCGTAATTAGACAGCTAATAAGATTTTTTTTGAAAATATCTTACTTGGAAAATGTTATTGCTCTCGCTGTTCAAGATCATGACGCATTGGTCGAAATGATGGTGCTCCATTGTGGACGTGGAGTACAATATGGCCAATGGACTCTCAGTCTTCGTCTGGAAGGCGTTGTTGGTGCCTCTATGGTCTAGATCGTGGCATAGACAAGCAACGAGTAGGCCCAGTATTTCTAGGTCGGACATGAAGCGTTCCATCTTGCCCGTTTTCAACATAGCGAACATAGTTTGTGCCACGTTCAGCGCGTGGCGCCAGTTGTGATATTTCACCGGTCTGTAATTCTTCTTTACGCTAAGAATCCAACGGCAAAGGACCTGGAAGGAAAGTTGAACTAGATTTTATTTACCAATTTTTCACTCTAAAAATAACAGAGATTACTTGTTACTGTTACGTGGAACTTGTGTTTAAAAAAACTCTGGTGCTCACGGCAAGTGAAAAATTTTGATTACGCCAGAAAATACAAGATGCAGTTAAATATGAAGGTGCCTACTATTGATAATGTTATTCTGATCATTAAAACTTAACTCACGTCGTACGGTATGTGGAACTTCTCAACTAGGTTACATTGTAAAAACATACGCAAAGTAGCTCTGCACGTGTCTTCGTCACTCAAGTCGAAGTCTGGAACATTGCAAAAAGTATATCAACATTGTTACTATCCTTTATTCCTATAATTGGATAAGTGGGTGCTTAGCTTAACTCTCCATTGAGATTTCCAACTTAAAGTTTCGATTGGCTGTATACTGGTAAGCCTATTCTGATACGTACCGTGGAATTGAAAGCTGTATAGGTTGTACACTTCCGCGGACGGTATTATCTCTTGGCAAAGCTTGCTGGTGTCTTCGGCGGACGCTGTCGCGTGATACGATAGACACTCTAATGCAACCTAAGCACAAATTGAAAGGCAATATGTTAATTTAGAATTTTTTATTTCATCATCACGATAGGTCATTTTCGGGACAGTAAAATGTAAATATGTTTCATTTTTCTTTGATTACGACCGCGTATATTTTACTAACACAATGCTATTACATATGTATGTTACAATTCCCGAAATCCTCTAAAACACGATATATTCAATACAATATATAAATGAGCAAAAGTTTAATTCAACTTATTGAACTAGGGGTTTATTTATTTGATGGCCATTTGATCTTTATCGTTTTGAGAGGTTTGAATTGGTATATCGGAATAATCGCAAATGTATCGTCGCATATTAATAAATATTTTCAAACTTATTACCGAACATTGTCATGGGACATAGCATGTCAATATCTGTAGCAAATTATTTAAATCACATCACCTTTGCATTGACATGGGACATGTCAATATCTGTAGCAAATTATTTAAATCACATCACCTTTGCATTGACATGGTACATGTCAATATCTGTAGCAAATTATCTAAATCACATCACCTTTTGCTTCGCCATGAGTTTGCAAGCGTTCTCATACATCTGTGTGTTGTGGATACCAAGACCGCAGAAAATGGCGAACGCTTCGAATATAGAAATATCGCCGTCCGTGAACTGGGTGCCGTTGTCCTGCAAACGCAAATAGCTCTTTAGTTAATACTTTTTAGTAAACTTATAGTATACAATGACATATCTAGTAACTACAAAACTCAATTTTAATGCCATTATAGTACCTAGTTTATTATTCATGTATTATAATATATAGAGCAAGATCAAATCGCTGATTAGATTTCATTTTTATGCTATATAGGAAACTTATAATATTTTCTCAATGACTATCAAATGAGCTACAAAGATGACAATGGAGAGGATTATCATAACGACCGCTACCTTGTTTATGAGCTGAGCCACACCAATGACGTCCTTATTAGCGTTCACAATGGGCATGCACAGCATTGTCCTGATGTTGGCGGCGTCGTCCGCGTCCGCTTCCGTCAGGATCATATGGTTCTCGCGCCGCCATTCGTCCACGTCGGATATGTTCAGCGCTTTGTTTGAACGGGCCACCTGCAACATATTATGTAGAATATAAAATAAAAATAGAAGACAATTAAAAAAAAATAAAAGCACATAAAGCTAGAGGTTACAAAGATATTTGGCACTAGATGCTTACCGCATTAGGAACAACGATGTTTTGTTACGTATTAGAGATAATATTATGAGAGATATTGAATGAAATTGAAAGTTGCGATTAATTAGATTATTTAATTGATCGTTTCCGATTCGTTGTAATCAATTTTCATGTTTGAATGCCATAACATCGCGATGTCTACTGAACTAGTGTGTTGCATGCAATGTGTGTAAAATATTACTGTATTCACATAGAAATAAAATAGCACAACCACATAGTTTTCAAATAATCAAATATCACACTTACCGCCAATGCAATACAAGCTAGAGTCGACCGATTATCATGCCGTGGTGTGAGAGTGGTTTTTGAGTGGTGGGCTCCCAATTCGAAAAATGTGTGGAAGCGTGTCGGAGCTGGCGGTGGTAAGGCTGGGATGTCGTTTCTACGGCCGCCAGGTCGCTGGACTATACGTTCTAAATGACTCTGGAAGTTTACATAAACATGGTGAATTAGAAGTTGGAAAAATTCTGCATCGCAATTTCTTTACATTAAAGATTATGATATGATTCAAAAATTATTTAGTTTATTATACAAAATCCACTACAAATTAGAATCCATTTAAAAATGTGTTAATTTCTTAATATTTCCTCTTTCATATGAATAACGAAATACTCAACAACATTTCAACAAAAAAAATTGTGTTACCAATTTATTACATCGATATTAATAGAAAAGAAGTTTTATTTACCGATTCACAATGATCTGTATCTAAAATGAACACGGCACATCTTTCACACTTCAGGAGCTCTCTCGCTTCGGTCATTATCTTCGTCACCAAACATTCCAGATTGCTTTGCTCCTCGAAGATACTCCTAGCCAAAGCCAAGAGGATCTGGTTCCTCTTGTACTCGAGGACTGATGATTCGAACAGCTGAGCGTTTTGGATACCGATGCCGCAGAAGGTTAGATAGCGACGAAATACCTCCACATCTCGGGTAGAGAACTCTTTTGACCCTGAAAAAGACCAAAATTAATGTCACTGAAAAACAAATACTTAGACTTGGTCTCCAAAATTCCGTCCTAATTTACTTTGTGTACATTCGGTCGTAATATTTAACGCGACAGATTTAGATATCTCATTGCCCAGATTTTGAGACATTAAATACATAGATTCAGATTCATAGCATTGTTTCCACAAAGACGTCGGAAGACAAGTTTATAAAATAAAGTAGAAAATAATTTTACCACTTATTTACAAACTTATTTGCATTTAAACGCTAAGGTATCAAAAAACTGTTTGGTACATATTAACATAAAATCTATACTAATAATATAAAGCTGAAGAGTTTGTTTGATTGTTTGAACGCGCTAATCTCAGGAAATATTGGTC
>DWEJ01001058.1:0-14023 GCA_018245835.1 Mysoria sejanus stolli
TTTATATTTCTTAAACGTTACCATTTTTAACACCACATTCAGGTTTGAAACAAGTTTTGTGTTGTCTTGTTGTGTATAAGTAACACTTGTACACAGCAAGATGTGTTTGTTTTAAGAGTTATACACACCATATGTTTATGTAAAATGTTTGAGTTCTCCGATTGAAGTAACAAATTTTTAATTTACATAGATTTTCATATGGAGAGCTCCTGTGTTGCAAGAAAATGTTCTATACATATTACTAGTCTCGAATAATAAAACTAACTGATTTCGTGCAGCAGCCATGAACTTCAGTGGTTATTTGAGTTCAAGCGGATTGCCAAAGCCGTTATATCTTACTTTTCAAACAAGTAAGTTATAATTGTGTAGCTGAGATTAGTCATGGACGCAGCAGTACTGGGCAGATTATTATGGTCTATTATTTATTTATTTATTTATCATAATATTTTGCCCTCCCAAAACAGGATGTTTTGGCTTAGAAGAAAATTTCAAGTTACAATCTTCATGTTACAGAACAGTCCATATTATCAATGGGTGATTGTTATCAAATTGTTCGGTTTGTTATCTAATGGTTTGAGTTGTTATCGAATTGTTATGAAATTGTTATATTTATTTTATTCTTTTCGAATATCGACATTCTTGATAAGACAAGACATTCTTGTCGAATTTCTTGTCCTCTTGTAAATTTATTATGGATTAAATGCTATTATTCGTATGTTAAAAAACTCATAGCAGAGCACCTTTTGTGATATCTTCCAAGTGATGACCGCGAAGTTGAGAGATGTGATCTTATAAATGTAAAGTTACTACCCAGTATATTGGAACAATATAATAATTATATATCAAGAATTTCCTTTTATGAACGACGCGATCTCTTTTATTCGTATGACGTTTTAAGCTTCGTCGAGGTAGTACCGACGCAGGTATTTTTTTATTGTTCTATTATTCTGTCGATAGTGGAATTTTAAATATGTACCGTGTAATCGAGTTGTTTGGTGACATTCGCCCATGCAGAGTCCATATCACTTTAACATGCAATTATTCAAACAAATTATACAGACAAGAATTGGAAAAAAATCATAACTGCTTTACACAAAATTATTTGTACCATTTGAATGATGCAATGTTATTTTGAGAATGAGCTTTCAAGTTTGTAACTCGGTTACGATATCATTCGCGAATGTTTTATTCACTCAATCATTTATTCGCCCACTCCAAGGACATGTAGAATATAATAATGATATCATATTTTTGACCATCGTAGCCGAGTAGTGTTTAAGTGCACAGATAATAAATTGGGTATGGTTTAGAATTGAATTTTAGTTATTTGGGTTTAAATTTAATATTAAATTCATTGTATGAATCAATGAATCGGAATGTTTCATTCCATAGTTTTTTTTTATTTAGGATTCTTTAATGTTTATAATAAGCGACAGTTAGCCATTTCTAAATTAACAATTACATTGTTCTGAATGATTTCTCAGAGATTTTCTTAGGAATGGTTTTTTTAAACATATTTTTTTTGTCAACGAAGAAAACCGATTTAATCAGTGTAAAAAAATATTCTTATTTATAGTTTTCTTTACTTTTTATTTTACTTAATTGTACATAAGTTTTTTATAGCAACAAAAAATCCGATTAATGCGCGTGAAGTCTCCTAACCTGCACTTGTCTAGCGTTGTAGACTATGGCTTCAACCCTCGTATTCTAAGAAGAGACCCGTGTTCCAACAGTGGAATGATAAAAGGATCTATTAAAAAAACAAATAAAATGACATTCATATTTATAAGGCAATTTAAAATTCAATTGTGAACCATACCGCCCGGACACGAGGCGCGGCCGGCGCCGTGGGGCACGAGTCTGTATGTGTCGTCTCTTATTGTTTTAGGAGCCTCTTGCAATATATTGACGAAGAGTTAATGCTCAGGTAACATATAGGATTTTTATAGGTATTGTTACGCTTGCATGCACACGTATGGTTTGTTGTGGGACGCTCGATTCGTGGTCGTTTTAAAATTCGAATATAAACCGTTATATAAAATACATTTTGGGAAAAATAAAATATTGACAGTTAAAAAACTGACTAGTCCCAAATAATATTTAAAAGCAATAAAAATTATTCTACTTTACTGGGATGTATGAACGTTGCCAGAAATTAAATTATTTGCATTTTCTGAAACCCGTCAGTTTGAAAAATAATTGTCGTTTTATTTAATCAAGAAAAATGCCACGAACCGAGCACGGTCCTTATAATTGTATGGTTTGTATGTGTGTAGATAGACTGTTGTAGTGTAACGTATACTTTTTAAAATATTATTTTGCATCTATTCTATAGCTCCTACAACTTGCGTAGAGGTTCAATTTGTGTTTGTAAAAAACAAATTTAAATAACATGACACAAATATGTATTGGAATATATAACGTATTGTAAATAGAATGAAAATTTCGATACATAGTCTGGTTATACTGATCTTGAGCTGTACATGTGCGGAGCGGTTGAGGGGGGGCGGTTGCGGAGCGGTTCCGCGGCGGTTGCCGGCTGCTCACGTACCTGTGCTCAAACTGCTCCTTGTTACAAACCAACAGTATTAATTAAACTTTATATTTGAATTTTTTTGTAAATAATCATCGTTAGTACAATTATTAATGTACCTACAACGTTGACGGGTAGTTAAAAAAAATAGTTTTTTTATTTTCCTAGCATGATATTAGTGGACAGTGTTAGCATGTAATTGTGCTCTCCTTCTTTATATTCGACCTCATCTAAAACCTTTGTGCTATAAAAAAATACTATATAAATATTTTAATGGTTTTTCCAAGAAGTTTAAAAAAATCATAAATATATAATTGTTTCAAAAAGTTTATTTTCTCTCACTTATTTTACTTTTAATGTTGTGAACCCTGCCAGCACCACTTGTTATTTTATTTAACCAAATTATAAATAAATAAATGATTAATTATATAATGAAGGCTTTTAAATATAATAGTAAAATAATATATTTCGTGTCTAACAGCACATACTCCCAGCTTTATGATTTAACAGCACACCCTAACACCGCTTTTAACGATATCGAATCGTTTTCTAAATACTATCAAAATCGCGGGTGTGATGTTACAGGGCAACACTGCCGCTGACCGCCGACACCGCTGCCATGTCGCAGGCCTCGAACTCGGGCCTATCGATACACGACCAACACCTGTCCCAATGCATTCAGTTAAAGCAGAATTTTTTGAACAACTCCACAGCCAACATATATCAGAGCATAGCGTCCAACTTCCAAACTCCCATGAGCGCGTCCAGAGTTTCGATAGACGACCCGCTGTGCACCAAGATGGGCGACACCGATATACTGTACGCGGACCAGCCGGAGCACGCGGACGCCACGGCGGAGTCGCCCGTCAGGAACGCGAATTGCGAATGTGGCTTGTGCCCCAAGCCGGAGGCCAGGGACGACAACACGCTGAGCGACCTGCAGCGCTCCGTCGCGTCCAAGTGCTCCTGCGACGCGTGCAACTCCAACGGCGACATCTTGAGCTACTACAGAAACTGTCCGAACCAGAACATCGACTCTGGGATCGTCTACTGTGATACGTGTAAGAAGCAAAAGATATCCGTGTCCAACTTTAGGGCGTTGCAAATAACCAACCGTCTCCGGATATCAGAAACGGACCGGATGGAGAACGGAGGCACGTCCGACGACGACCTCTGTCGGAAGATCGACATGAGCCTCGACATGGATGAGAAGAGTTACGAGCACAGAAAGAGACACAACAGACACAATTCAGATTCGGTGACGGCCGGCATAGACTTGAGTCAGTTCTGTCAGTGTGAACTAGAGAGTGGCAAGAGGAAAACTTCGTCAGTGGACGAGATCTTCAAAATGGTGGACGAGGGCCGGGAGGGTAGCAAGGAATTGACGGACGAGGAGAGTAAGATTAGTCAGAGGCAGAGAAGCTTGTCGGACAGCCAGCGGGATAAGGCCAAGGTCGAAAGTGATGGTGAGATGTTTTTAGATATTAGTAAGGTCGTAATAAAAAATTGGGTAATTGTAATTGGGTAAAAATAGGGTAATTGTCATTAGGAACAATTCGTAAATGTCAGAGTTCATATTAGGCGAGATGTCCGTCGGCGGCTCGGCAAGATATCAATCTAATAAAAATATCTATTTATCATCACATAATTTACAACACCTTAACTATCTCGACTCATCTCCCCGAGCGGTTTCTTGTAAAATGTAACATTATAGAGGTGTCCCCCCGGCGCGGCGCAGACGGCGAACGCGTGCCGCCCGTACCGCCGCGACGGGCGCGCGGCCGCCGGGCGCGCGGGCCTCCGCCGCGCGCCGCGCCCAACGGCCTGCCGCCCACGCCCAAGGTGCACATGGGCGCCTGCTTTTCCAAGGTACCGTCGCCGCCGGCCGCAGCTCTCCTTACATCATCGGACGCATCGTTTGACGAGTCCTCTATACGTTCCGCAGGTGTTCAACGGCTGCCCGCTGAGGATAAACTGCACCGCGTCGTGGATACATCCGGACACAAGAGACCAGCATATATTAATAGGTGCGTGTGAGTGTGTGACTCGTAACCGTACCATCCACATTATGTCATCAACCTGTCTCGATTCACTGTTGGGCATAAATTTCTAAATAAAAAAAAGAAATTAGGCGTGCGAGCTGAAGATTTCAGAGCATAGCTTCTCGCACAGGATACGTTGTTGCTCGTCAACAGTCAGAGTGTTTAGCCATGCCTAAGTGTTTACTGAAACATTGTTAAACACTTTGACTACGGTAAAGCTAATGTACTACGTTATACTATGCATGTAAATTATTTATTCTTCAATTATGTAGATATTTCTGTCACCTAACAACGATCACTGCTGTGAAAACGTTGTAAAAACGTTGGCCTGTTCGTTTGTTGTTCGCTCGAACAACTGCCGTCAATTAACTTCTAAATTTAATTGGAATAGATGATAAATTCCAATTGGAGTCAGTCAGTGCGAGCTAAACTAGCATATTACATAGTTTACGTCTCCTCATGCTTTTATTATTGGCATAACGTACATTGTCAATTTATTTAAAGGTATGTCTGTTGGTTTCCAGGCGCGGAAGAAGGCATATACACATTAAATCTAAACGAGTTGCACGAGACCGCGATGGACCAGCTGTGTCCGCGCAGGACTATATGGATGCACGTCATCAAAGACGTCCTAATGTCTCTCTCAGGTCTGTGCCTCCGCCGGGCACTTGAAGTGACATCAGAAAGTTAAGAAAGTGTCACGCTCCTGCTGTTACTTTCTGACCTGTATGTCGTTGGAGATTTTGTTTGTAGCCGTTGGTCGCGCAAACACACAACGTTTGGTAACCTGTGAGCGTGGTTCAGGCATACACGTGGCGCCATCTCTTATTGTATAATTGAAGCTCTCCACACACTACACTATAATATGGAGCAAGTATAATGTTAGATATGTTTTTGGACTGTGCTACAACTGGTTTCACAAAGTTTTATTTAATAATCCGTATTCGATAACTAGTATTTTAGTTTACCATTGCCCTACGGATCAAAAGCTTTCAAAAATATGTTTAATTCTCAGGAAAAACACCATCGCTGTACCGACACGAGTTGCTAGCGCTGACGGGCAGCGCTAGGAGTGGCGGTGGCAAGTCGCTGAGGGTGTTACCGCCCCGGTTACTGCCGCGGCGGTTCGCGCTCACCACCCGGGTGCCGGACACGAGGGGTGAGTGAGGGTTGAATTATATTTTTATCTAAAGTAGCCATGAGTTCATATGAAAACAAAGAGAAAGAGATAAAAAAATCTTAAATGAAAACGTTATAATGTAATGCCAAGTGTAATTTTTGTGGTAGGTATGTTACTTAAATTATGTTTAAATTAAAAATTCAAGCAACTTTTTTTTGTATAAACGGAATGTTAGCGTTGTTGATTACGACCATTTGTTTTATATTAGAACAGTAAATGACAATGTCTTAAGTTAATACGGCTATTATTTAAATAATAATATTCATATACATGTGACATTTTTGTCAAGAAACTTTAATTCTAAGCTATACATATTTTTATGTTATTGTCAGTCACGATCACGATGGTTTTCTCTTTTATTGACATATTTCTGTGTGTTTCTATTTATATAAATGTATATTTGTGTTATTATATTATTTACATATGTAGATATGTCTCAGTTAAGATTATTAATTTGCTATTTCTGTTTTAATTCTAAAAAAATTTTCATAATGTCTGACTGCTAACTGGGAGGTCATTTGTTCAATATCCTGGCTTACAGCTATTTATCTTAATTTTTTTTTTAACTTCACGCCTGTCATCCCCGAAGAGGTAGGCGGAGGAATGCATAACACTCTCACGTTTCACCAATTACAATTTTCGTCCCACAATGGAACTCGTGATGAACCTATTGCCATACACCGGGCACATATCGAGACTCCGAGCCACGACCAGAAAATCTTATTATTAGACAAATTTTGAACTCAGAACCCCCCGATCTACTTACATTGCATAGTAGAAATTTCTAGTAGTGGCTCGTAGTGTGGGTTCGAATCCGGCGTACGGCAGTGGCTCGTACGGTGGAGTACAGTGCGCGGCCCGCAGGCTGCACGCGCTGTGCCGTGGCGCGCAACCCCTACAACGGGTACAAGTACCTGTGCGGCGCCGCGCCCGCCGGCCTCTTCCTCATGCAGTGGTACGACCCGCTACGCAAGTTCATGCTGCTCAAGGTACACTGTCACATGTCTAACATTCACAGTGACAACGTGAATGTTTTATTTATGTCCATATGAAGCTATAGATAGTCTATTTTAGAACTGTACGCCTCTCCACTGTGTTTAAAAACACATACAAATTAGACGTTTCGATGGCACACAATGATACGCAAATTTGTCATGGGTTACATCATAATCAATTTGTTTTGATGTCAAGACCAACTAGTGTATAATAGAATCGACCGTGCCACAGAGCGGACGTGTCGATTCATACGAAACGCGCGGTCATCTCCATAGTAACTCAATAGATGCACCGATCACTCGATTAGTTGACTCTTTAGTGTGAAGGCGAGGCCAAGTTTGCAGTAAAATCGCTGCCCGCACACAAGTAAAAGTTTGCACTATTTCCTTGTTTTATTCGGGCGTTCATTTTTACTGAACAATCTATATACACTAAGTATTATTAAATTATTTTTCTATGTAAACTTTACACCACATCTCACCCTGCAATTTTGTAATCTTAAATATCAATATTTTAAAAAAGTATTTTTCACGTATTAAAAAGTAAATATATTGATCAATGATTATTATTTTATTGCACAGAACATAGAATGCGTGCTGCCGTCGCCGCTGCTGGCCTTCGAGCTGATCATCACGCCCGACCTGGAGTACCCGCTGCTGTGTGTCGGCGTCACCAGGAAACCTATGAGGCTCAATTTAATCAATATTAATTCTGGTAAGGCGTTCGTACCTTATCGGCCTAGTGCAATCGATTGATACATATGAAACTTTTCACTATCTTAATAGGCATTGAGCTTTATCTCGCCGTCACAAGACATATTATTTTACTATGAGTTCTTATATCGTTTAATTTCAGGAGCGACGTGGTTCCACTCGGACGAGCTGGACCTGTGCCCCGGGGGCTCGAATACTGTGATACCGAGGCCGGAGAGACTGCACACGCTGAGGGCGGTGCATCAGTTGAACAAGGACGCTGTAAGTGCATTCGTCTTAGTGTACGTGCAACACTGAGATTAAGATCACGCCTCGTCACCCTCGGCTCCCTGTAGTGGGAGAAGGAGGTGGAGAGAGGTGTGGTATACTTTCGGTATTTAGAAATGAAGTCGAATACTCGTGGGTGTGAGCATGCAATGGCATACGTGTGCGCGCAGGTGCTGGTGTGCCACGAGAACGTGGTGGACATCATCCCGGTGCTGGGGGCCGAGCGCCGCCGCGCGCTCACGCGACTGCGCTTCGACTTCGCCGTCGACAGCGTGCGTGAGTAGCGCCTCTTGCGGAGCCGGGCGCAGCCGAGCGGGGCCGAGCGATGCCGAGCGGAGCCGAGCCGAGCATGCTCCGACTCCGAGCCGCTCCTAGACATTTTAACTAGAAAACCTTGTTAGAAAAATCCAATAGTAACTGACGGAGAGTGAATACTTTTTTCATTAAATAAGTACTTGTTCTGGATGAATATCGAATACACAGTCCACATAGTAACTTTCATAATTACTCACCAGAAAAATAATAAGCTTGTAAAGAAATTTTAATAACTATTGTCGTTCCAGTGTGTCTAGCGGATTCAGTGTTGGCGTTCCACCGACACGGCATGCAGGGCCGGTCGCTGCGTAACGCTGAAGTCACTCAGGAGATCACTGACCACTCCAGGGTTTATCGGCTCTTGGGACACGACAAGTTAGTAACAAATATATATCACGATGTAACTTAAGACTACACGGGTAATACTCCATTACTGCGTATAAAAAAAAATTGGTTATTTTTTTGTTTGCCGTATATGATGGCATAAGGTTAGCATGAAAAAAGTTTTTAAAAAATCCATAGGAAAATGGAGAATTTGGTTGGTATTTTGCATGACATTCTTCTCAAGGAAAACTTCAACAATTTGAATAACAATATATTTTGTTTTTTTAGAGTGGTGGTGCTGGAGTCGCACACGTTGCAAAATAATACTTTGTCGAGCGAAGACGGCAACGACTTATACATACTGGCTGGGCACGAGGCCTCCTACTGAATCGCAGAGCCCCACGAGCGGCGAGTAGGGGCCCGGCGCGCGGCGGCAGGAGGCCCCGCGCCCCGCCGGGGGCCCCTTGGGCCACGCGCACGACGCGTGGCGGACGAGTACGTGCAGACAGACGACGGTAGTTGAATAACTGATATTTATACAGATGGTGTTATCGGAACATTTGAACCGTAGTTTTAATCGGACCGAAGAGGACCCTACATGGTTGCCGAGTCGCGCGTCTAGAAAAATTACATTACATCGAATTCCATTATTAGGTGGCATTACTTACCTCACTAAGTATTTTAACCGCCATAAACGTGAAGTAACGACAATTTCCAGCGTGAAAATTAATCAAGCCAAATTAATACAAATGCTTATAATTTTGAAAAGAAATGACTGTCTAATACTATGGTATATATGCGAAATAGGTATGCACACCGAGTGTCGCCCTCTCGCAGCTGTTTAAGCGCATACTGTCTCTACCGCAAGAGGGTGTCTCCAACCTACAGGCTAAAGACATAAGGCCCGAGTTAAAAAATACTGTAGGTGAAACATGAACACTGATGGGTAGAATAAATATTACAGTATTTATACACTACTGACAGATGTTATCAGTGATCGCAGAGTATAGTTGTTAGTGGCCGACGATAGGTTGTCTGTCTATGTGCGAGGGAATTCCAAAAAAACAGGTCCTTTTTCATATATATCTGTCTAACTTTTATTCGTCGCTAACACTTATCGTGGTTTAATTTAATCCATATGCATTATGATCATCTGTCAATATTCGCTTGGAGTCGTAATACCACAATGCACCCAACGCCGAATGGAATCGTACGAAAACGCAAAATGTGCTCGATTTTTGCAATACCTTAAAGGTATATATGTGTATGTACAATAATTAAGTTTTAGTAAATATTTTATTCAGAAAATAATTGAATGCTCAGGATTAAAGAGGCGAGTGATCAATGTAATTTAAAAACCCTCAAAAGATTATTCGCCCCAACATCACTATGTAGAAAAACAAATTACCTCGTAATATTGTACGCCCAAATATCAATACACGATATTAAGTGTCTCTATCGAGGCTGATCGTTTATCATTGGATCGGTCACCCATGCGCTAGCAGACCGCGCTCTGTGCTACCAACATTTCCGTTGATAATTAAAAACGTGCAAGCACTGCCTGACCTGCCATCAGCATTTTACCACAGAAAGTGGCCACAAGTAAAACCACATTTTTAAACAAAGTCAGGTTCTTCAAACTTAGAATGCTAATTGTTTTATTAGCAGTTGTCATAACGTTTCCGAAGATACATTTGCAATATCATCATGTCGTACATGTGAAAAATCGTATGACATCTTTAACTCGATATTTTATTCTGTTTGCAAACTGTACTCGATATAGTGATCAAATTAAATAACTCATAGAATGTACGCGTAATAATTCATCGAAATGGTAATAGAACAAGAAATAATGGAAAAGAACAGCAGCCTTTGTGTTTGAAATGAAAAGAGAAGTAACACTGCCAATGAATTCTTCTTCATTCCGTATATCGAATTTGGAACGAGCAATAATATGTGTAATATTAAATAATAATTAATAATTAACGTATTTTATAGATATTCGATTGCAATTTACTTGTCTTTGACAGACGTTTTGTTGTTGTTTATAAAAGTGGGACAGTATTGCCAGCCTTAAAAAAAAATAGTCTAAAGTGAAGTAAATGTTTTACCAAAAAGGTTATGATTATAATTACATAGAAGCTTTATATTCGTTATCAACATTATTCTCAGTTTCTATCCGTTTATCTTCCTTATTGTAATGTCATTCAACCAGTCAGATATTTTTCCATCTACGCAAAAGCTTCTTGCAAATATGTATGTTAATTTGAGAGGCCAAATAATTTACTCTATATTAATATAATAAATGCAAAAATAAACTCTTCATAAAAAGTGCATTTTTAAGAGGTTTTTTTAGTAGCTGGCACAGGACTCGTTGTCTATGGTTATTATAATAAATTGGAGGATCTTTTACGTATAATTTTTCTATGGTGACAGGTAATGAATACTCATTCGCAAGATTATGTCGAAAGATTGGAATGAGCTGTTACGGTCGGTGTATTTAAACCCACAATTTTAACAATTGTACAGGCTGAATATTTAAATATATACCTATAATTGCAAACTTTAGAAAAATTAAACACACTTCAGTCTGCCAACTTGTACTAGGCCAACGTAGAAGACGCGGCAGAACTTAATCCTTCTCGTTTGGAGAGGAGACTCATGCCCAACGATAGAAATGATGAAGCTTTGAGAGGACAGTTTATAAATAAAATTAGTAGTCATATTTTATCTGTAGAATTATATCCATCAAAGGGATTGAATGTGAGCAAGAAGGGGATAACATCAAGGGTTGATTGATTTTGATCAAGCTTGAGAAAGGTCGATTCAATAAAGACAATATTCAGCTATTTTATTGTCTAGCTTGCATTCTGTGTACTAATATTTTCACACCAAATCTCATACGAACTACACAGAAAGTACCGAGTGCCAAAAATCTTATTCTTTATGGACCTGACCTGTCGTGCTTCTTTTATATTTATAACTCTCTTCATATACGCGCGCTAGTTTCGGAGACCGTTGACTCCCCCATATGATTAAGATGAGGAAGTTGCCTGTCTGTCTTCATGCCTTCCTGTAGGTATAACGAAACGGAATCTAGCAATTACGTGATTGACAAAATCGGAATGTTATTGTTGATTATTATTTAGATAATTGCTTAACTTGCATTGTACGTTCTAAAATTAAATGTCACTCGTTACGCTGGTGTAATGAAAACGCGAATAAATCTACACGCTTAGTTTATGTATGGTTATGTCATAACCCTCCAACGTCACTCGAAATATGCTGTAATTATAAATGTCACCACATGTGCAATAACTTCGTCATATTATAACAGTTATTTTAATATTCCTGTCTGCACGATTCTAAGCCCACCCTTCCACTTCAATGTAACCGCGGAAAGTCAAATATCGATATGAAATTGAAGTCTTTATTTAATCTAATATTTATTCGCCGACATTTAGTTTAATTTGGAATATAAATAATAATAACATAGCATACAACGTTACTGTGATCTTGATCTATAAGAGATTGTTAGCGATTTGTAGATCCTGATTTTATTGCGTTATTATTAAAGTAATATAATATTATATTAGTCTTTGCTCACATATCAACTCAGTACACATGGTCATTTCCACCATTCATTATTAACACTATTATTATTTTTATTGTGATTAATTTCGACTTTACGTGCACCGACTTAAATAATTTACGATTGAGAAATGATATTAGACACATAGACGCAGATATTGGGAGTAATTCTTTATGGCGGTGTACTTGAGTCCTAATTACAAATAATGACCCGTGAGTGAGGATAACATATTGAGACGGTGTATGAGCGAAACCCGAAGTTTATTTGCCGTTAGTCTTTAAAGTAAAACCTCTTTGTGAGATATTAATTACTCATGGGTAGGATGCGCTTACACACGGTTGTTCGAGTGTTCTGTTGAAGTAGGGATACTCGATATACATCGATGCATCGAAAACATCGATATTTACCTTTCGATGTATCATATTATTTCGATACATCGGTTATAGTCGATATTTTATTATATATTCATGCATTTCATTCGATACATTGAATAAACACGTCATACATAAAATTTGCTGCATCTGTGTTTATAGTTTATTTTATTAATATTTAACTTCCTCGTTGGTCGTGTTGGTTGCAAGTGCGACTGTCGATCGGGAGGTACCGGGTTTGATTCCCGGGTCGAATACTACAAAATTTTCTAATTTAGATTTTCTAGTAGTGGTTCGGAGTCTGGATATGTGCCCGAAGCATAGCAATAGGCTCACCGCCTATTCCATAGTGGGACGTAAACGTAACTGGTGAATCATGGGAATGTTCTACATTCCTCTGCCTACCTCTTCGGGGATTACATGTGTGAAGTTACGTTAATATTTAACTTCACTTGCAAGATCAGTCCTTCGGAAAGGCTTTTTCTAATGTTTCCCAATTGCTAAACCAACAGGGAACCCGAGTTCAGGGAAAGCGGGTTAACAATATTCTATTTATACAAACTGAGTAAAAAAATATTGAAATTTGTAATTTTCATATTTGGACGTAATGAAAAAATAAAACAAAAATGATTGATGTCTTTAAATCTAGATTGTTTCTCATTTTTCTTATATCATATCTTCGTTCCGTACTCCATAGCTGATTCACAAGAAATATAGAAATCTTATTCTGTCCTATATTTTGACATTACTCGTTTTTAATTTTTTTCATATTTTTTCATCGATGAACCGAAAACATCGATGTTTCAATTTGAAATATCGAAATACATCCATACAACGTTTCAGATTGATGTATCGCAAAAAACATCGATGTATTTTTTAAATGAATATCCCTATAGTAGTACTAAACACTAATGGCTAGTGGTGTATTAACTCGATTTATTACCTCGAGTTAACTCGAACTAACTCGAGTTGTATTATTCCCGAGTTGGCAAATCCCTGGTAATAGCTTTAAATTGACAGGTCTAAATTGCAAACTTCACTTAATTTTGACTATTCATTTTTTTATTGGAATCGACAACTTCAAACAAGCAAAGATTAACTTTCTATTATATTGAAAAATTAATATATTAATATTATTGTGACTGTCTTGATGATCCAGTAGTTGTAAGCACGACTGCTAATCGAGAGTTGTTGGGTTCAAATCCTGGGTCGGATACTATTGAAATTTTTCAACTTCAAGGTTTTTTAATAGTGGCTTGCAGGCTAGATTTGTTCTCGGCCCAAGGCTCAACACGTATTCCATTACGGGGCAGAAACGTTAGTAAAATGTGAGGATATACTAAACTCCTTCGCCTTTAACTAATGAAATATGATTCTGTTCAGAAGCTCAGAAGCTATAATAATATACATTGTATTAACCTTTCGTATGCCGGAACGTAGATCAATGTTCAAAATCAATTAGTCGTAATTTGCCGGAACGTATATCTACGTGTACTTACGTGCCAGTGAAAAATGAATTTTGTGAGTAGAACCCAGATTCAAATTACTTTGAACGAATTTAATGATATATTTTTATTTATTTTTTTTCATTTCAATTTCTATATATATTATGGCCCTCCCGGCTTTCTTGACCTCTTGCCATAGTACGCTTACCCTCATCACAGATATTTTAAATACAAATTTGGTTGAT
>DWEJ01001059.1:0-14021 GCA_018245835.1 Mysoria sejanus stolli
TTTTAATTTAGACTTTCTAGAAAATTTCCTAGAAAATTTCTTAGAAAATTTCTAAATTAGAAAAACTCTTTTGTAGTTTTCGACCCGGGAATCGAACCTGGGACCTCCCGATCGGCAGTCGCACTAGCAACCAACACGACCAACGAGGCAGTCAACAATTAAGCCCATGGTATACATATGCTTCCCAAAAAATTGATACATTTTCATACAACTTGGGAAATATGTGAGACATCCTATCCTATCCTGTTCTATTAATTATTAATTAATTATTTTTTTAATTAATATCATAAAGGCGAAAGTTTGTGAGTATGGATGGATGTTTGTTACTCTTTCACGTTAAAACTACTGAATGGATTTTAATGAAATGTAATAATATAGCTTATATATCAGAATAACACATAGGTTACAATTTATAAAGATATTCTATGAATTGACCAAAATATCAAGTACACGTATGTACGATATGCCGAGCTGGCGTCCGCGTTGCGTCCCTCGACTCTCACTCCTAGCTCGCCTGCTCATATTTATTGTCTAGGTATGTAATTGTTTTCTTTTCGGTCGGTATTTACGCGGGAAAAACTTTGTGACACACTGACTTCAACGCGAGCGAAGCCGCGAGTACACCTTGTATATTAATAAATATGTGATTGAAAATGAAGGAAAAGAACTGCACATACCTACTTAGTGGCTTTAATGGATTACCACAGCTCCACAAATGCAACATGAAATATACAAATGTAAAATCCAACACGTGCTTTGTTCTCCGGGCAAATCCCAAATACATCCCATTAATTGCCAATCCTGAACAATTTTCCTTATTTCAGAAAAAAACATTATTATGAGGCTAAAATTTCTTCTTAAGTGTGATGCTCTCCTTAATGCTTATACAGTACTTGCTGAAACTTACCTTAGACATAAAAAACTATACAGGTTAGCGATAGCGCAAAGTTTTCATGCTCATGTTTGGCGGAGTATATTCCAGGCTTCCCGCAACTCCGGGAGACGTTCGCGCCCAGAAGTAAGACATACATTAGCATAAACAAGAAATATTAAACATTTGACTCTATCGCACTTAGTTATAATCAAAATATTTAAAAAATCCCATATCTCAACGATCTATCAAATGCGATCTATGAAATAAATTATACCGCATTTTAATTATTATTAAATAAAACGATAAACTGATCTGTTAAACTGTTCATTGGTCAGATAGTTCGACGCAAGGTTGTTAAGCACCGCATTGAACGTAGGCACCGAACTTTAGGAGTAATTTAGTAAACACTTTGTCAAAGTGCCCTGTAGCCGACCAGCAACTTCGTAATCTCCACAAATAAGAGGAACTCCAGTATCGTAGTGGCCACATCAGTTACAATGTATTTAGTATTCCTATAATATTAAGTTGTATAGTTAACTACATAGTGAATTAATTATTATACAGCAATTGTAGATAATAATGGTAACTTAAATACGGAACCCAATGAATATCTAACTTAAGTGAACTGATTTAGTTGTTATTGTTTAGTAAAGCGGCGACTTAAAAGTGTATTTCTGCGTTTGTATGAATTTATTTGCTTCTGCTCTTTGTATAAGTTTAGTTGCGAGTACGCGTGGGTCACACATATAAACCGAAAAAAGCTAGAAACTTACCAATTGAAAAACACTTGAATTAAGTAATCTGATGATTACAGTTAAATAACGCGGACGATTAAAAGTTCTTATTATTAATACAATAATGTCGATGGTTGAAACTTGAGTGTGTACGTTGAGAAATGAAAGAAGCATTTAACAATGCTTTTTTACTGAAAAGTTTATTTAAGGGATACATTTCACGAGCAATTCAATGTCTAATTGATCGCACGAGTCACCTAAGTAGCGTTAGTTTTGAAATGTTTTTCAACCACCGGTGATTTTACGACTGAAACCCTGTTCATTAGCCACTGAGTCTTATTTTAGTTGAAAACTAATGCGTAATTATTCATTCATACATTAAAATTTGATTTACCAAATTATCGTGTATAATTATATAATTACGAGCGTACTAGACGTCTATATATCTAGATAATTTGGCTTACAGAAAATATATCTGAGTATGAAGCTACTCATCTAAATATATCTAACAGACACACAACGAACATAACGCCTGTAATCCCCGAAGAAGTAGGCAGAGGAATGCAGAACATTCCCACGTTTTACTGGTTATGTTTACGTCCCACTATGGAATAGGTGGTGAGCCTATTGCCATGCATGCCGGATATCCAGACTCCGAACCACTACTAAAATTCTTATTTAGTTTTTTATAGTAGAAAATTTTCTAATTAGAAAATTTTGTAGTTTTGTACCCGGGAAACGAACCCGGGACCACCCGATTGGCAGTCGCACTTGCAACCAACACGACCAACGAGGCAGTCAATATTAATCACTTAATGGTAATATTAATACTTCTCTTAATCAAACGTACGTTGGTTTCGATGACTCATAGATTCAGTCAGTACATTGTAAATTTTCTGATATATTTATATATATTATTCACATACACAGATCTAAGTAGATAGGACTCCAGCTTTTCGACTAGCAGGTACAGTCTACAGTCTAGCAGATAGGACTTGATGTGGAAATAAACATTTTTCAAACAAAATATTTCAGAGAACCTAGAAAGTTACACATGTATCTGGTCGTAGCGGCATACTGCTGTAGCCGCGTAGAGCCGTCGACAGGCCCCGAGGATGCAAGTGAAGGCAGCGGCGCCAGGGAGCTACTAACCCCGTTTCCACCGCCCACGCCGCCCGCCCGTACACACGCACCGACACAGCCAGGGCTGCCACTAATTTGTATATTACATTTTTTCAAACTACTACTAATTTTGGTACAATGATGAACAGTCTGGTATTGGGTCATAAACAACATGGACAATGAAATAGCTTTCTTAAAATGGCATATTTTGACACTTTTTGTTTTAAACTCCAATCAACTATTTGAAAAGTAAGTTAGAATAATCCTGTAGTAGCAGATTAGGAATTTGAACCCAAAACCTCTCGATCAGCACTCGCGTTAACACCCATTCAATCAACGAAGCAGTCAAAACAAAATTACACATATTCACGTACATGGCACGTCATATTTTAAAATGTAAATCAAAAAGCTAGTTAATTGCTGAAAATTATTACCAACCCTGAAACAGCCAGACGCGTGCGCCCCCATTTCAAGGTCGGGCGGGTGGCGTCACGCGAGAGCAAGACAGGGCGTCCCGGGGAACTGCAAGGGAAAGAGACGGCGCACGCCCCCGGGAAAGTGCAAGCTAAATGCGTGAGAGAAAATCAATCTTGCAGGGTGGGGGAGACGAAAAACTAGGTGAGCCGTTTCGGACGTTCGGCGTACGTGCGCATTACGAATAACACTGTAGGGTGGACAGAGGTGTGCAATGAGGAGGGACATTTTGGAGGCCCACTTCGTAATTGATTTTGTTTAAATTGAAAATTTTAGGAACGCTTAATTTTAGACGTGTAAAAATTTTGAATGAACAATATTTTCTACGTTAAATCGCTCACTAATCAATATTCTATCTGACTCTGTCCAACTAACGAGACAAACACGGCGATGGCTCCAATACAGGACACTTGTAGAACAATCGTTTAAATATGTACATAAGTCACTTGAAACTATTTATATACGAGATGTCCAACTATTACGCCATATATCGGTATTCAATTGACATCAATATTTGATGTACCATCGCGAACACATCAACAACATCGATGTACGGAATATACCTAGTGTACATTGATTTCGTTATCACAAAAATATTTAAGACATTTTAATAACGTTTGTATACTACATTTCAAATGTTATCCGTTTTAATGCGCTTAGATAATACTGAAGCGTTCGTTTTTTTTTTAATGAATAAATAATCACATCAAGCAACCCTAGTTCATCCTCATCTAATCTTACCTCGTTCGCCACTAATACGATAATGGATAGGATATAAAACTTGAATTTGAAAGTGATAACATTGCGCTATTTTGGAGTGGAGGGGAGAATTTTAAAGAACGCCCAGTAAACAAAGGCAAGATTAGATGAAAACATCGAAAGTCAAATACCAAAAACATAACACAACATATTTAGTTAACAGTTTGATATTGAATTCGTCGTGAATACTAACTAGTAAATTAACAACGGCAACCGTGCGTGGAAACGTTCATAATACACATATAAACACGACAACATCAGACAGATGTACTCGTAAGCCCTTATTGCTACTCTGACACATATACATGTAACGTCACAACTCATTAACACTGACACGAGAAAATGAACTCAAAGCCAGTGCGTTTTAAATCTATTTCACGATGGATGTAAATTGAATGGCACGACATCAAAGAAAGACACATGCGTAATATACGTAACCCTTTCGGCGTCCCAATCAATAGTTACATCCCTGCACCCCCGCTGGGGCAGATTAGGCCTAAATGCACAACTACACAGGCACGGGGTAAATTCCACCCCGGGTGGTTTTGTTTTACGTATAATGCATTCAAGTATAGCTGTGGAGGTTGGGGTGTACCGCACACCCTGAGGGGGTAGCCTCCCTCGATGTGCGGCCTCAGTGGCACCTTGATTTTTGATGGTAACAGCCTATTCGATAAACTCTTATAAAGGCGGCCTTTGTGCAGGACAAAAGCTTTCATGCTAGTGAAAAATTACACAGGTTTCGGGCGCAAGGTCGTGAAGAAATTACGTTGTATTTCTTTTCTATAAAACCTAGCGTCGATACCCAAAGCTGGTATACGAAAGGTGACGACGAAAAACTCTATAATTTTCTTGAATAACGAATTGTCACAGGTATATCGTTTTACGCAAATCTATCGCATTTCTAACGCCAGTGCCAATTGCAATGCACACTGAAGCAGAATGATAAAATATGGTTCATGCATCCAAGAGTTAAAAAAAGGTACGTGCTACGTGAAAGAAAATAAAATTAGTCGTGTAACTTTATATAAAATATAGAGTCATGCAACAATGCATGCACACGCTTAATATGCGGACATGGGCTATTGAATTAAAAATTAATTTCGCATAAATTCACTGCATCCCCTTAATATACTACCAACTGTTTTGGAACTGATAAACGGAATTTAATATCACTTAACCCTCTGTTAACCTACCGAGTCCTATAATCGCAAAATCAATTATCTGCCGGAGAACGAATGGAAGTGTTTTAGGATCCGTATGAACTATATGTTAGCTAGAAACATAATATTAGCTAGAACTCAAATGAAAGTTCAACATTTGATGGTTTATGTATCCGGTCATTCTGTATTTAACGCACATCCGAATCCTATGGACGCGGAAATATCTTATTACTGTTGTAACGGTCTCACTGTTAAAGTGTTAACGTTAAATAATTTAGATTTTTAACTGATATGCAGTATATTATCGAATTGCAAATCTCCCCGAAGAGGTAGGCAGAGGAATGCAGAACACTCCCACGTTTCATCAGTAATATTTCCGTCCCATTATGGAATATGGTATTCAAAGCAAGATGTCTATAAAGTTATGATCTTTAACGATGCCATATCTCTACAAGTACCGTAGCAAACCATAGGTTCTACCGATACAGTAACAACAAGAAATATTTTAATGAAAAAATATTCATACAGGGTAATACAACCCTCAAAAACATCCCCCGCTGAACATGCGCTCAGGTGATTGCAGCCCTCGGGGTTTTATTAGGGAGCTTCCCGTTGCCGTGATTAAGTTACTACCCTCTCAGTTTGGACAAAGCACTACCAATTAGTTCAGCGAGTCGCCAACTATTATCCTTAGAAATAGATAATACACAAGAGAAATATAATATGATTTCTAACCCTCTATTTTATTTATACCTTGTACAAGTTGGAAATCTATATGCCGGTACTGCGCCGTTTATATGCCGTTCACACATGCATACATATAAACCTTCACGCCTGGTTCCTTACGGAGTAGGCGGAGAGCACAAACCTGCCGCGTTCCTTCCACATTCCCCACTCTCGTCACACATGGACGCTAGTATCGGAGACTGTTTATAATAATACTGTTAATTAATTATGCATCATTACTATCTATTAATATTGTTAATATTCACATATCATAATCTGTAATCAAAAGTTGGAACAGATTTAATATTTATAAAAGTACATTCTATGACATAAAAATATCGAGGATGTTCAAATTTAAAAGTTACACGAAATACTAAAATAAAATAAAACCGATTCACACCCAATCGCGGTCCCATCCTGTCCCATAAAACAGCGCCAAACAAATGTGCAGCGAACACACAAAGGCATAATAACCACCCGATATTAAGAATTCACCCCGCTGAAATATCATACGCAGCTCATTTTACGTACCAAATCCAATATATATGCCACCTGAAACGTGCCCTATTATTGAATCGCGCGACACTCGCAGTCGCGTCGGGCGCAGTGAAGCCGTACGTTATCCCCAAATACAAGCACGTTTCTAGTATATAACCTTTGAAGTTCTACACACATACAATAAATATTATTTACAGATTTCTGGTACCAAAACGAATTATCAAAAAACGGGTATAATGCAAAAGATTTCATCATTCTCGGTACCAAATCGTAGACCGAGTGGGTGTATCATTCGTACGTCTGCACGAATTTAGTACATCAAAGACTAGAAAATAGGTGTAGGTTTTACTCAGAGCCTTATTACAGATAATAGCCGAGACACAGGACTGATTTCCAGGGTCTGTTATAAGAATTCACACTCATTGCTTTTCCATTGACAACGTATTTCGACGTTATTTTCTATTGACGTAATATATCGAACGCACGGAATACAAGAAAGGTTTTGTGGTTTTGTTATTTCGACGAAAGGGTGGCTGAGATATAAGGAAAGCATAATGATGAATGACTATAACCGCGAAACGGTAATGCGTCCAACCCGTATATCCGTTTCGAAAGCTCAATGCAGGCAGACGCAAGAAGCGTTCCTACTTGAAACAGATAACGAAGCTTATGTAACTTGTAAATATTAAGTAGGGCTTTAATAATTAGCAATTAAACATAAAACATGTTAATCGACAAGTTTTTGATTGCTTGCATACGCTAAAAAGCAAAAATTAACGCAGCAATATACGAAACAATCGCTGTAAATTGAATTTGTATCGAAAATAGCTACGCTTGCAAGTGACATCTCGTTATTAGGAGCGGTAGGCAAGAATGAAAGCAGCAACGAGTATCCTATGGCAGCTGGAGGGTGGGGGTGGGGGGGGGGTTGCCGCGCGACACACATAGTCGCGGTCGATACGATGCGCCCCTCGACGCACTCGATGCGGCCTCGGCCCAACGGAGAAAGTGAAAATTCGACTGAAAGCGAAATTTCGAACAAGGCCGCTTTTCCTTACAAAAGTGAAACACACGTTCAATGCAACGAGCTTATGCTTAAATATTCTGCGTAATTTAAAAGTCTATATAATGACGAATACTTCGTAAGAATAATTATTTTTAATTAGCCAACTAGCTGTTTGAATAGTAATGTACTACACATCTAATATAGAAATTGCTACCCGATTCTCTCTGCCTAACCCAACATAACAGTTCCGCTCAAATATCGGAAGACCAAGGAAAACAGCATTATGCTAACAGCATGTCTTCTACCACTAATAATTATTTTTAAATTTTTTTTTTCTTATAGTCCATAAACATTCAAAGCACATACAAAAACAGCCTTAGTGAACTATTTCTCAACACTTAAGTATTTTTATCAAATTAAATATTAATTAGTACCGATTTTATTGAACTAAGCAAGATAACTTCACTTATATATAACCCGAACATACTTTGAACCGCCCGAAGTATAACAGGATATCGATGTGCGGTTAATATCATTAAACAGTAATAAGCGTGGGTATTAGTTTCAAAAGCCATTACAACGATAGCAAAGGATGGGGGTACGTCACAAGCAACGGGCCGGACACTAAATAATTCTCGATACGGGACAAATTATCAACCCGATTAAAAACAGGTTCTTACTGGAGAGGGTCTAACATGCTCAGGGGTCAAATTTTAATCTCCCACCCCGGAGGTTCGGAATTCAAATCCTTGTGGGTAATTCTGACTTTGTTTGTTGTATGCATCAAGTATGTTACGAATATTCACATCCGCATCCGCAAATGCGGAATATTCGCATCAATTCAGACATCTGCATCCGCATTCACAACCGCATCAATCAATGCGGAGTTTTTACGGATGCAGATTCAAATTAATAAGTAATTACATGTAAAGAAAGTGGGCGGAGTTACAGTGGCACGTGCTTCGCGTTTGTTTTGGTAACAGCTATTATTGCATTCATTCGGTAACTGACGAATAGGAAGGCGCACATTGGTAACAAGATCTAGGTTTTGGTTGTTGTGTTTAACATTTTAATAATTATTCCTTTAAAATCCGCATCCGTATAGCATCCGCATCAAATCCGCATCCGCTGCAAGAATTTTGACATCCGCGGTATGTGAAAATTCTTGCTCCGTAACAACCCTGGTATATACCTTCTTTAACATACACAGAATTACCATACATATAAATTTTACTTGTAAAAGAGAAGATGTACAGCAAAAAAGTATTAAAGTGAAACAGACAGAAATGTGATGATAACTGAACTGATGAAAATCGGTTTTGTTACTTCATGAACGATACCTGGGCTGGAAAGGTTATGCTCTGTTTACGGGTTGTGTTTATAGAGCATTGATACAACTTCGTAAATGTTATAAGGAGGCTGTTCACGGAATCTCGTAATCGTTACATGGAAATCAGCCAATTGAAGTAGTCCTTAGCTTGCTTCAGGAAGTGGGCTATGGTAGCTAATTGTAGGTCGAATTTGATTCGATGGATTCGAGTTTTGATTAAGTTTTTCTGACCTGTTTTTACCAATTAGCAGTTATTTAGCTGATAGGAAACAAATGTGTAATGAAAAGAGGGCGCTTGTTGCTGTGCCGCTAATAGGCTTTTAATATTTTTTGTTGCCAACTTTACCAAGGAATTGGCTGCCAATTTGTTATACTCTACTACAAGCATCACTAATAATACACATTTCACATCAAAAATTGCCTTCAGCGTTCTCGAGTACGTAGTTGCAGTGATGTTATGATATTGCTGCTCAGTAATATCGTATCCCTGAATATTACTAGAACACAATGTGATCATGTTGAAACTAACGCCATCTGTTCACTATACAGTATATGTTACTGGACTCTTAGATTTTTCAATTATTAGTACAGATTTTAATAAATATTTTTCAGCGCACTTTATTTTGGGAATCCAACACATGTAACAATGAAAACAAAACATTCAATAAATAAACATATATTCAACAGAACAATAAACACACATTTAGTTAACATGGAATGTATTTATTACATATTATAATAAAAAATTCATGACAAAAATATGTCTTAATTATTTGGCATATTGTTAAAAGGCTAGGAGACGATTACGTTTTCATAATTCAATTCCGCAAAAAATCAAAACCGTAGAAAGCACATCGAAACATGTGTTCTTAGTACATTAAGTTATAAGATGTTGTACATGTATTAAAATTTCAAAAATGGCTGATAAAATGGGACACTAACGTCTATAATGTACCAACATCAACAAATTTACACTTATATTATTGAATTGCGAACTTTATTACTTAGAAATAGGGTTGTATGTATGCATCACTAGAAAAGAGAAACTGACTTTATTACTATATTCTTTATTCCTCTAACTTTTCGATGTGTGAAAAGTGTTATGAATGTAGAGGCACTTCAGGTCTGTCAGGATATTTGCCACTTGATCTATTGATGTTTGCTTATTATTGTTTGCATGCTGTTTCTTATTCAATAATTGAACTTGTTTTATATATTCAAGATATAATTTTCAGAATAATATCATGAAATTCGATTAGATTTAATTGATACAAATCTAATTAGGAATTCTACATAGATTTTAATAATAATTGAAGATGAAGCTACCTAAGGTTGATAGTTCTACACATATATATTAATTACAAGGAACCATGATAATATTTAAAAAAAAATATTTCAATCATGTAGGCCTTTGCGACACAATAGATATCAAAAGGAACTATTTTAGTTAACAAATGTTTTACAAAAAATAAACAATTTACTTTATTAAGATAAATAAAAATATATGCTTTAATGATAATGAATAATTTAAAATCAGTCCATTGAAACGGGGATGACTGAAAAATTATGGGATTAAAAACTAATACATTACCATTAATATACCAGTAATAATTTATCTTTAAATCTACTCAATATTATTTTACAAAAATAAGTAAGTACTTATGAACTTTATATTAATATTGGAATAAAAGGTTGATAGAAATAGTTACAAGCTCACCTGTTTTTAAAACGTTACATTTATTACAGCCCAATAAGTTACTAACAAATCAGTTAAGTTTATACATATGGAAACTATTTGAAAATTAAATTTTTGAAAACCTACGTAGCGTCTAGGAAAATTTCATTAAATGACAGGAAATATTTGGCGCTAAATTTTTACTACTGCCAATGTCAAGATATATTTTTTATTTCCCTGCGTTCAACATGCCTGGGTACAAGATTTAATCTTTTTTAAAAAGAGATATTTAGAATATTTTATGGTTTATAGGATTAATATTACATTGGAACTTACAGAACAAATAAAAAATATAAGTGAAGGCTTATATTAGTAGCCAAATGTAGGGTTGCAGTCCTACATCGATTTGAAGTAAAAGAAATCGATTTGATCGTTCATTTAGGATTCAACTGTGAAGATCATTAATTTATCAATAAAGACATCTATAAATTGACACACAATATTTATTTTTTCTAAAATTGCTCTCCACTGCTTTGTAGTTCAAATGATATACAACACAAAAAAGTAGAGTCAACATCAAGTTAAAGGCTACGGTACCCACAAGGTATTATTTTCAAATATTTTCAGTCAACAATTAAAAACTGTTAAACAGCCGACGTAATCTATTTAACATGTATCAAAGTTAAAATTGAGTAATATATTTAAAGAAATAGATCAAAAGATAGACTTTTTAGAAAAATACATAATTTCCGAGCCGTCGCCGCGTCTTCCAACGTCTACTTCTTCTTTTTCATTTGCTTTGCCTTTTTCTTCTCTTCTCTCTTCTTCTCTTTATCCGTTATGGATTTGTAGAGCTTGTAGCCGAAGAACACTGATGGATACAATATGTATTACTAAATATTGTCACTGGTGAAATATAAATTATTTCTTAATTCTAAATATTTTGGAAGGTTCACAAAAAAAAATCATCAGCAATGACGTCGCTCGATCATCCTCTTGCCATTAAACAATTGAAATATATGTATAAATATACTTTATTAAAATGTGTAATAAATAATATCTTAATATTATTTTGAAGGCCATCAAAATCTGATTCGATCTCCGAGCCTGCCATAATCTATGGAGCTATTTTAGTTCGACAAATCTAAGCCGCCACCACTGAAGTAAATACAAGAGAAAGTTTTAGATAACCTGTAACATTCATCTTTTGTTTGGTGGCTATTGAGTTGATTCATCAGAATAAACGAAAGGCTTAATAAGAGACACAAGAAAATAAATAAAGAGTTCCAGAAGCTAAATTAAAAATGGCTGGAAAATAAGATAACAGTATGTTGTAAGTACATTAAATGATTTATATATTACACTCTCTCACCGAATTAATCAAAACTTATCAAATTAGTGCCAATTTATCAACCAAAGAAATAAACTTGAAAAGATAACACCGAACGTGATTTGAGATATGATTAGATACAAAAATTTTGAAATAGGTTTTAGAAATAACGACCTGAATTAATGAATCTTGGCTACAAAATGCATAGAAATGGCAACCGATCTAATTCTAACATTACGTATTGCTTGGTGTTTTGTTGATTTATGAAGTTACAAGAAGCACGTCATGGATATTTGGCACTCGAGGCTCTCTATTTACCCCGAATGGACCTGGCATGCTAATATATCGGTAATAAAAATGTACCCATATATGAGGTACACTGAAAGCATGTAATTTGAAAACTCATTAACTATAGCAATATACGAATAAAAATCCCGATTCACGTGCCATTAATACAAAGTAATGGTCTTATTAACAACTGTACTAACGGGGCCAAACTGACACAAACAGAATTCTTTAACAACGCGAACATGGAATCTAGCCTACACTCAATTATGCTCATATCAGAATAGTAGACAAAAGAAATCTACTATTAAGAAATTTGCAGCGAAACAGAACTGTGATGTCAATAGTTAAAAAAAAAAACAAAATAAGCACTGGGTTCGATAGATTTATACAGAAAGATATTTTTAAAGACTAATAAAAATAATAAAGACTTAATCGATCGAAAAAACTATTAAACTTGTCCTTTCTACTTATAACTCCATTGTTTGCGTCACAACAATTTTAAGTTTGAATATTATTTCGACACAAACTACTTCATGATGAGTTTCAATGAAATGGCTTCATTGTGTTATCTAGATATTGACGCATATGTTTGTTTTAATTTGTGAATACACTATCACAAAATTGTCAGCTGTATCGATCATAATTGAAATAATAAATAATATTAAGTTAAACTGAAACCGAATTTTTAACCGAAACGAAAACTGTAACCGAATAATCGTATCCTCTTTCAGTTTCTGGAGAAAGCGAAACTTAAATATCGGTTCTTTGGTATAAAACCCCAGCGCCCTGGTATACATAGAAATTGTGACCCACTGCTCAACAGTGCCAGATACAAGATCCCCAAACCCTACGCTAAGACTTTTCCCAGAATCCTACTTGCCAAAGTGACTAGATCCACTACGCAAGTTACACTGTCTTCCAGATCAGTCCTAGTCGCAACACTGATTCGATAACTGCATCAGTTTCTATTCATCTGTAACAAAACAATTAGGAAACAAAGCCAACCTACCTACCAATGATCACTACGAACAGCAGAGCCGCGCCGGCCACCATCGTAAGCTTATACATAACGGCTTGTCCTATTGCTTCCTCGACACTGCTAAAGTCTATATGCTGGTCTTTCAGCTTCATACTCAGTTTCGTAGCGAGTGCCTCTTTCAGCTGAGCTACAAACTGCACCTTTTCATTTTCCGCCATCGCGTCGTACTGCGTTAGAACACCCTGCAGCTTCCCCCTCAACTCCTCTGACTCCTCGTCCGCCGGCGTCATGGCTACCATCTTCTGTATCATAGACAATACATCTGCGTTCTTTATGGAATCCGCTATTTTGTCCTTTATAGCGTTCCCTAGGCTCATTTTTATTCCACCCGCTGGACTGTCCTCCGCCATTTTCTTTTGAGAAATTAAAAGGAAATATGTAAATGGTAATTTTTTTTATTGATCACTCAACAAACGTAGTGCATTTTATGAAATTTATGAAGTGAATTAATTGGAATTAAGATTGTCACTTATATTGTATACCTATTCCATAACAGATAAAAAATTAAGACATCTATTTTAATGTCTAAGATACGAAAGTTACAAGGTGTGTGTAGATGTAGCGGTCGATTAGAGACGACACGAAATAAATAAAATAAAAAAAAACAGAAACTCAGAGTACACCTACAATAACACTGAAAATAGTTACAGTCGTGGATAACAATAAAACTCAGTATAAAAAATATAATAATAAATTCTTGACACCTCTTCTTATAAACACAGTTTGTTACGCAAATAACAATATTGTCGCTAGCCGACACCGAATCGAAACTAAATCTCTACATAGGCTCGTTTGGTGTTCTCAAAACCGTGTATTTATAACTTCAAGGGCCAGCTGTTGGCTGAGGCTGGTCCACTGATGCGGCTGAGTGCATCTTTATAGATACAATAATACGTTTTATGCACAAAGTGTGACAAACTTGGGGGAGTTTAGAAGTATTCTATGCTTTTGAAATCCAGCGAATTAATGAAAAAACTACAAAAAATTCCAAAAATCTTCAATT